>CALNHX010006321.1:0-91501 GCA_940337035.1 Agriotes lineatus
CTACTTAGATTCTCTACCTAATTCGTTGGTAATATGTTGCAACCTTGATACTAGACAACTTCTTCTCCAAAAGCCAATTTCTAAAGGCAGTAGCCTTTCTTCGTTTCCTTTTTTAATCTTCAAAAATTTAGAGCCATTCGTTGCGATATACAATTGTTCTGAATATTTCTGTTTTGGTTTTCTTAGTTATTTTATTATTCCAAAGAATAGAATTGAGTTGTCTGATTGACTTTTTCTCTTTTCCTACTTTGTTAATTATGTCTCTGTTACTGTTTCTCTCTGTAGTGAAAGCAACACCTAGATATTTGTAGCTTTTTAAGTTTTAATTGTAACTGGATCTAACACTATATCATGACCTGCGTTGCAAATTACAGATGTTGGGTGGTTGGGCCTTACTTATACTGATTTCCAATTCCCATTTTCTATATTCTTCTTCCAACTTTCCTATATCATGTAATCAGCGTCATGTTCATCTTAGGATATTATCACTTGATCTTCTGCGTAAAGTAGAATAGAAATGATTGTATCACTGATAAGTTCATCCATATTTTCGCAAATTCTTTCCTAAATCTTAAAAGTTTCCTTTAAGTAAATCTTAAACAATGTAGGTGCCATAGAACAAACTTGTCGCAGTTCTTCCATCTCTTTGAAATGTCTGGATACTTTATTTCCGATTTTTATGGAACTAACAGCACTTTTGTTTGATTTTTTTATGGCGAAGATGTAAGTATGCTTATTTTAGTATTACTTAAAGCTTTTCACAATTTGCAATGGGGTACGCTATCATTTGTGTTATGGAGGGCGATAAAGGTTAAATATATTGCTCTACCATGTACAAGGATCTTTTCACACATCTGTTTGATGCTGAAGACATTATCTAAGCATGAACTCTATTACAGTTTTACATAATTTAATTTTAGTTCTTTTTCTACCATTCTTACTCCATAATATGGGGTTCAGTTGTCTTATCGCTGCACTCCCTTGACTAATACTACTGAAGATTTAATTCCTACAGCTTCACTAACTTTTATGACAACGCTATCAAAACAATTTTCCAAATAATTAACGCCCGTCCTTCTCGGGGCTTGGGTGGTGCAACTGAAGAATCGGATCTTTCTGCTAAAGATTTTAACAATCATTTTGTCAGTGCCGCTGAGAGCACAGTTAACAATCCTCCCGGTTCTTCAGTTGTAGGACACAGAGCCGCCAGTTTGAAACAATCCAATATAGGATTTAAGTTTATTAAGGTATCTTGTGCAACAGTTAGGAATGCTCTGGGATCTTTAAAAAACAACAGAAGCAAAGATTTTTACGGACTCAGCGTTAGCATTGTAAAAAGTATGACTGATGTCATTATTTCTCCTTTAACAAAAATCATTAATTTATGTATTACTGAAAGCATTTTCCCGGATGCTTTAAAAATAGCCACTGTCGTACCTATACACAAAAAAGGAGATAGGTCCGATGTGAATAACTATAGACCTATATCACTACTTCCAATTTTTTCAAAGGTTCTTGAAAAAATTTTGAAGGATCAAATCCAAACCTATTTTGAAAATAACAATTTACTAGATAAATGTCAGTTTGGTTTCAGGAAAAATCTCTCGACAAGCGATGCACTGATAGCTTTTACAGAAAAAATAACTGCCACCTTTGAACACGGACAGATCTCCTTAGCAACGTTCATTGACCTCACAAAGGCCTTTGATTGTGTATGCCACGAGCTTTTAGTGGAAAAGTTATCCGATTATAATTTTGTTTCAAGCAGTCAACATTTAATAAAATCATATCTGTACAATAGAAAACAACTTGTTATTTTCAATAACCATTTATCAGATTCGCAAATTATCAAATACGGTGTACCACAGGGATCAATTTTGGGTCCCCTCCTATTTTTAATATTTATTAATGACTTTCCACAGCAAGTTCGTGACACTGACACCATTCTGTATGCAGATGATACCACTCTCGTAAGCACTGACAGTGAGATTATTTCTGCAATAAATAAAAATCACGTTGCTCTAGAGGATGCTGAGGCTTGGTTCAGTAAAAATCGCTTACGTATTAACCCAGATAAAACGGTAAATATTTTGTTTACACTTAAAAAAGTACCGATAAACATAGGAGAAGTAAGTACAAAATTTCTTGGATTGGAAGTTGATAAAGCGTTACAATGGAATGTACACGGTGAAAATGTAGCAGTAAGGCTGTGTAAAAATATATTTTTTATTAGAAGTCTGACCAGCTCTGTGTCAACAAAAGTATTGAGAATAGCTTACTTTGCTTTAATACACCCGATTCTCTCATACGGACTAATTGTATGGGGTCACTCTACATCTGTGCACAGAGCCTTCGGACTTCAGAGACGCGTAGTCAGAATTCTAGCCCAAAAAGGTTACCGCGCTGATTGCAGGGAGAGTTTTGTGGCTCTGCGCATACTCACTTTACCTTGTCAGTATATACTAACCTGCTTGATTTATACTAAAGCTAATCTGCCGAATTTAACTACTCACGAGCAGGTTCACAACCATGACACTAGACACAAATCAAACTTATGCCCCAACCCTATAAGGCTATGTAAATCTCAAGTAGGAACCAAATATTACGGTATAAAATTTTTTAATATGTTACCGGAAACAATACGAACTCTCCCTGCAAAACAATTTAAAACAACTGTAAAACAGTACCTGCTAAAGAAGCCCTTCTATTCGTTTCAGGAGTTCTATACCCACAACTGGATAAATGTAAAACAATAGTAATTTTAATATGTTTCTCCACATTTCAGTTTTTATGTACTAGACTTGTAGATGCACTGAGGCTATTGTAATTTTTTTTTTTTCGACTTGTGTAAAACATGTATGTTACAAACACCAATAAACACTATCACTATCACTATCACTATCACTATGTTTACGCCAAGGTATTTGTATTCTTCTGTACTTTCAATAGTACCGTATTTTAGTTGCATATCAGAAGCATGACCTCCAACAATATATTCTGTTTTTCTTAGATTGATTTTCAAGCCCTAGTTCTCGTACTTATCATTTAATTTTCTTAACATGTATTCAATGTCATCACGGTCTTCTGCTAGTAATGTTTACTGGGTCATCCACAAAAAAACATTGAATACAATTCATCATCTTCCAGAACTATTCCCATGTTGTACACGTTTTCTTCCAGTCTTGGAAGGCATCAAAGTAAAGCAGGTGCTATACAACATCCTTGGCGGAGGCCTTTCGTAACTGAGATTTTGTTGGACACTATATTCCTTATTTTTACACAAGTGGTCATATTGCTATACAATTTCTTAACTGCTTGTGCTCGTATTAATGTATTTTTAATACCTATCTGATGCATTATTTCCTAGAGATTAGCTAAGGGTACAGTATCATAGAGTTTTTTTAAGTCAACTATTTTGCAGAATAATTACATTATAAGCATTAATTTTAATCATAAAGCCGATTCGGATTTTCGTTTAGTGCCTAACTGGTAGCAAATCGATATTTTCTTCAAAAAAATCAATTTTCTGATCTTGGATCTATAGACATTCAAAACACTCGAATATCAAGCGCCAACTCTAGTACTATATTTCCAATATTTATTATCTTCTAGTGGTATACATTACCTAGAAAATGTGTACTATAGGTTTTCCTGCAATCGTTTAAGGCACACAATGAAATTGTAACTAACTTATTCGTTTCTTTATGTTCCAAAGTTGTGATCAAGACAAAAGCTATTCAAATTGGCAACATTCAAGTTTATTTATCTAAACTAAATAACTCGCAACAAATGGTCGTTATCACCAATCGTGTGCCACACGTGTTTAAAGATTATTACGACATAGAAAGTTAAAATGCATGATTTTAATAATTTCGACACAGTCTTACAGAAATTTTACTGTATGTTGGACTCGGCTCTGTAATTACTCTTTGATATTTACGGAAGTCGCTTGTTAAAACACGCAATGACAAATAATCACGCAATACTAAATCGGACGTAGTGACCAGTGTGAAGCATCATGTTCTTTTCATCCATCTGTTTTAGGTGAGTATCAAATCAAATAATTTTTGAAATGTAATGTGAAATGTGGAGGCACCCGCCAGGCGTATGTTTGGAAGACGATCTCAAATAACAAATTATGGCCCTCTGCTTCGAGGGTGGGCTGAAATATTTGCGCGAACGGATAAAAACAATTGTATTTTAAAAACTATCTTTATCTCTCAACATAATCTCCATGCATTTGTAACGATATTCCAATTTATGACTGTGCTCCTGCAAAAAATTATAATCCCCAGAACAAATTTAAAACATAATTTAAACATAAAAGAGCATGCTTCGAGTAAAAATTCTATGGAGAAAGCACGTAGTTGGTGGTGATTAGATAATGTCGAATCTTATAAGATTGTATTCGAATATTTGCTCTTAAGAAAATGCAATCACCTTTTGCACAGACCTCTTGAAGTATACCTTTCGGGTGATTGGTCATACCTCTGAACATATACAATTCACATTGCTTATTACGGTTATGTGTATTCCTGCTCAACATTTTAATGGAAAAATTGATAAAATCGAAACAATGTTGATTTCCAGGAAAGGGTGATGGGATAACCGAGTTTCGAATTTTTGTAAAAAATAAACATTCGTTTTAAAATTAGATTTTCACTATTATTATTAATAAAAAGTTATTTTTATTATGCAAACATACTGAATTGATTCAGGCTCTTACTTTGTTTTACCTATGAGTATTTGTTTATACATTTTCTTTTAATCAATTTAAATTGCCGAGTTTATTATTATTTGAATATTAAAAATCTGGTGTGATACACGCACACAACTTCCTTTTACAGTGATCTTATAATAAGCCAAAAATTTTATTTTAAATTTTTAAGCATTTGTCAAAAATTTTCATAATTACAAATTTTACAGAAACGGTACAAAATAGAGTGTTAGTTCAAGAGACAAATTTTTTCTAGAATTTTAAGCTGAATTTAAAAATGTAATAATATACTGGGTGTTCTTTTTAAAATAGGAGTTAATAAAAAAAATAGAAAAAAAACATAAGAAACCCATTTTAGAAGTATTCAACTGGAAAGTCACCTATCTCACATCAATACACATTAAAAATGTAATAAAAAAGTAAAGTTTAAAAAAAATCGTTAGAGCCGTTTTTGAAAAAATCGAAAAAAACTGAAAAATCACAAGAGTAAACATCTACTTCCGGTTATGCGATTTTCTTCGATAGCTTGCTGTCGGATCTACAAAGTACACACAACTTATATATGAAGTTTCAATACCATACCTCTTTCCGTTTTTGAGATATTCTGTTCACAGACAGACAGACAGACACACAGACAGACAGACAGACAGACAGACAGACAGACAGACAGACACAGACAGACAGACCAATAAAAAAAAATATGTTTTTTGGGATCAGGGGACTCTAAAACGTGAAGATCTGTTGAAAACTCAATTTCGAATTTTTGGGGTGAATCCAATACTTCCTTTATTGTAGTAAAAATTATTCTTTTGGCTAGCTCCTGAAAATCAGGGGTGGATTCCTTTTATCTAGATTGCTTATTCTAAAATTTGATGCTCTGATTTTAATTTTGACAACTCAAAATAACTTCTGTCATATGATACTCAAACAACTTTGAAAATTCAATGACAAATACCAGATCGTTACATTTGTTATATAACAATATACAACAGTAAGTAATTCCTTAATAATGAATTCACTTTTTATTATTCTTTATTTTCTTTCAGCCCTTATCTAAATATCTAAACTCACCCACATTTCACTCAAACTGATCAATGTCCTCGGCATAAACCAATTTGTCCCACTCTGCTACCGATCACAACTGCTCCAGTCAATAAACAGAGTGAAAGCCTCGACTGATAACCAATATGTCAAAACTGCCTAGGATCAGGAACAGAAGCTCCCTCACAGCATGGACCCAAATAGACCCCAGTTGCAGTCATTTACCTCCAACACCTCATCCAAAAACACTCCTCCAAAGTTCTCCACCGACCAGTACCAATGACCCCGGGACCAGTATAGGACACCAAACCTCAACTGCCAAATCCTTCAAAAACGTTCCATCTACCAACGACTCCCTAGAACTCTTCTTTCGTACCAACAGCTCGATGCAATCCAACCCAATCAATGTGCAATGTCAAATGTAATTCCTCAAGAAACTAAATTCAATATTTTTCTCTATTTATTCTTATCTGTAGGTTAGTCCTGCTTTTAGTTTAGTTTCTCACCATATACTTCCTATCTTCCTCCATTTGGTATCTCATCTTCTTATTTTAAAATTTCATTTCTATTTCACCATACAAATGTTGTCTTAATATCAACCCTTCTTAATTTCCAAACATTTTATTCTTTAAAATATGGTTTATTTCATAATTTTAAGTTACACTAAATTAATTACAGATTTACATTTTTCAAATTTGCTATCGTAATAATTAAAACAAAACAGCTACTGTATGTTCTTCATCAGCAACACGTCTGTTCGCATTAAGTGGCATTCGTCTGTTTACTGGAAACGATCCATGTTCTCGGAGATCATGTTCCAAACCTCTAAACGTCTTAAGATCGGGATGCCTTTTGTTCTGGATATTGCTGGCTGTATCTTCTAGCTGCCTCTCTTGAATTATGCCTATACAAACCGTACGTTAGCATAATGTCACATTTTTCGGAATTAGAATAATTCCTAACTATGAAAATAAACAGAATAATAATTGCCTAACTTAACTTGACAGATTTGCGTTAATAAACAAATGCATAAACTAATATTTGCCTAAACTATGCTATTGTTTTCAATGCCAACTAGATAAGAATTACAAAAATCAGTGATTTCCATGGCAACCGAAGCTTACACTTTGAATTATATGTTTCTCAAAAATTTTCTCATGTAATACCCATATATGTTCACATGGTTGTAAAGAGGATAAAGAATATTCAGTTATTTTTAAAACTAACAACGTTATAGACCTGGGGAGTGAAGTCTGGGAGGCCGTGTATATCTTGTTTATTTAATCCTTTTTAAATGGGCGGTACGAGTTTGCATCAATCTATATCTTTATATATATAATTCTTCTGTACGTGTGTATGTGACTGAACTCCTCCTAAACGGCTGGACCGATTTTGATGAAATTTTTTGTGTGTGTTCGAGTGGGTCCCTGGATGGTTTAGATTCACAATTGGATCCGGTAGGTGGCGCTGCAGTCGGGTTCTAGGAATTTTTTAAAAATTTTTTTGACAAATTTCTCTCCTCAAATTTTTTAAAGATTTCTCGCATATCATAACATATAACCCCAAAATTTCACTCCCCCCCCCGCCCCCAATATTTTTTAAAATGAAAAAAAATCGAAAATCGCAAAAACCTTTGCTTAACCTGCTAATAGCAGGCAAACCAACTATCGGGCAGGACGTCTGTCGGGTCCCCCATAATTTCACCCCCCCCCCGCCGCTCCGCAATATTTTTAAAATGAAAATATTTATATATATATTTCTTCTGTACATGTGTATGTGACTGAACTCCTAAACGGCTGGACCGATTTTGATGAATTTTTGTGTGTGTTTGAGTGGGCCCCCTGGATGGTTTATATTCACAATTGGACCCGGGTTCTAGGAATTTCTTTTTTATTTTTTGACAATTTTTAAAAATTTGTTTTAAGATTACTCGCATATCAGAACATATAACCCCAAAATTTCACCCCCCCCCCACCACTCCCAATATTTTTTAAAATGAAAAAAATCGAAAATTCGAATATCGAAAAAACGTTTGCTGAACCCGCTAATACCAGGCAAACCAACGTTCGGGCAGGACAACGTCTGTCGGGTCCGCTACCCCTTAGGGGGTGAAATGGGGTAAATAAGCCTAAACAATCGATATGGGTGTCGTTATTGAGGTTTTTTGGGACGTTGATTGCGAAAATGGCATTTACTCCAAGACGATGGACATGACATAAAATTAAAACTCTATAGTGGTGAAACGGGGTTTCAGAGACAAATTATTTTTGGGCAGAACAACGTTTGCCGGGCCAGCTAGTACATATATATAAAGGAAAGTCACAACCCTGACTAATCAACGCAGAGCCGAAACCACTGGCACTCAAAACTTGAAATTTAGGTGGAAGGTTCAATTTGTTACTTAAGGTAGTGCTAAGAAGGATTTTTTTGAAATTTGACCCTTAATGGGGTAAAAAGGGGTAAAATGTGTTTTCACGAATTCCTCAATATCTCTTACACCCGATAAGATATCGATTTGGTGTTTGCTTGCAAAGATTATCAATGCAAATACCTAGGAACATATTTTAGGATTTTGCCCTAATCAACCCCTAAAGGTGGAAATCTGGATTGGGGGTGAATTAAAGAACCTTTCGTATCTCCTATGTTTATTGAGATAGAACATTCTGTGTTGGCATATAGATGTATTTTTAAAATATTTAGAAAGGCGTGTAAAAGAATTTGAAAATTTTCACCTTAAGGGGGTTACAAGGGGTAAACTGTGTTTTTACAAATTCCTGAGTATCTCTTAGACCCGATAAGATAGCGACTTGGTGTTTACTTGCATATATGTCCAATAGAACTATCTAAAAAACATTTTAGAATTTTGCCAGAATCGACCCCTAAAGATACAAATCTGGATTCGGGGTCAATTAAAGAACCCTTTGTAACTCCTAGGTTTATTGAGTTTGAACATTGCTTTTTTGGCATATAGATGTATACTTAAAATATTTAGAAAGTGGTTTAAGGGATTTTACAATTTTACCCCTAAGGGGGCGAAAAGGGGTTACTGTATTTTCACGAATTCCTCAATATCTCTTAGACCCGATAAAATATCGACTTGGTGTTTGCTTGCATAGGTATCCAATACAACTGTCTAAAAACGCATTTCAGAATTTTGCCCTAATCAACCCCTCAATTCTGGATTCGGGGTGAATTAAAGAACCTTTTGTATCTCCTATATTTATTGAGCTAGAGCATTCTTTTTTGGCATATAAATGTATTCAAAAAATATTTAGAAAGTGGTTTAAGGGATTTTAAATCTTACCCCTAAGGGGGTGAAAAGGGGTAAACTGTATTTTCACGAATTCCTGAATATCTCTTAGACCCGATAAGATATCGACTTGGCGTTTTCCTGCATAGATATCCAATACAAATGTCTAAAAACACGATTCAGGATCTTCCCAAATCAACCCCTAAAGGTGCACATCTGGATTCGGGGTGAATTAAAGAACCCTTCGTATCTCCTATGTTTATTGAGTTAGAACATTGTTTGTTTGGCATACAGATGTACTCCTAAAATATTTAGAAAGGGGTTTAGGGGATTTTATTGTTACCCTTAAAGAGGTAAAAAGGAGTAGAATGTTAAATTTATAATTTTTTTCGCTGTGGGTTTATTTCAGGGCTGAAAGAATTTTTCAAAATTTTACCCCTAAGGGATGAAAAGGAGTAAACTGGGTTTTCACGAGTGACTCAATATCTCAGAATAAATAGGATTTCTGAAATTCCACCCCCAAGTGGTGGAAATGGGTATCTTCCTATAATTTATAAATACATTTAGTTTGTACATATATATTTTAATTTTATCTCATTGTTATACTAAAACTATAGTTTTATCAATATATACAAGGAGAACAACAATTACATACACATTTCCAGGGGGCACATGAAGCATAAAAGAGCTGTGGAGGAATTTTTTCGGAAGAGTTTTGTTTTATTTTTTCCTACAATATTGTTTTGCAGCGTTTGTTAGTTTAGCGTATGAGTGAGGGTAAGGGAGGCGCCCTAGAATTAATTTGAGATTTAGAAAAAAAAAAACATTTGTGCCGGGCATCTTGCTAGTATTGTATATAAATCACGTATGTTCAGAGCTATGACCTACCACGCGATATACATATTTCGTCATTTCTCTAGTAGCTGTTTAAAATGTATGAGGTATTATGGATTTAGAGCTGACATTTAACAGAATATATAGTCTTAGCTTGAGTTACTTCTCATATATGTAAGATGATTAAGGTATATATAACATTTTAGTTATAGTAAATTTTATAACGCCCTATTTTTAAATTTTCTAAAACACAACCTTCATTTCTAAATATTAAAATTAATCATTTTCATATTTTTAAGGAAAACATGGTGCACGAATAGAAGAATTTTAGTTTAGCTCTTTGCTTGTTTGTAAATCTGCTAGGATTTCACAAGGATCTTTTATGCAAAACCAGTTCAACCAGTTCAATTTTTTGTTCTGATTCGAAAATATGTAGCCAACAAGGTATGTACAATTAAATAACACTAGAATTTAAACCACCTACAAGTGAATATTTTGATTACATCAGTCATTTGTAGAAGTTCGTGGATAATCGCAAGAGTTACTTAAGCTACATTTCTTCTTTAATTCGAATATGGTACACTTTCGCAAACAAAAATGAAATATTATTATTGATAATCTCTGAAACTTCTTTGTGGCGTGAATCTATAATTCATATTCTTTTTTGGGTATTTCGCCACTCTGCAAATTAAAATTATTAAATAACGGTCAGTTCTTACAAAAACTAAACCGTTCAACTAAGAACAACATTCAAAGAATTGTATATATAGTATCCCCTGTGAATGCGGGAAATACTATATCGGTGAAACATCCAGACCTTTAGCAGTTAGAGTTAAAGAACATAAAAATACGATGAAAACCTATCAATTCAATAAGTCTAAGCTGGCAGAACATGCTTGGGATAACAATCATAAAGTACACTGGCATAACACAAAGATCTTGTCTAAAGAATCGATGTCAGCTAAACGAAAAATTAAGGAGACGGCATATATTTTACTTAACGAAGAAAAATGCGTGTCGTCTTTCTCAATATTTTTAGACACTAGTTGGCTACCCATTCTTAAAGATCAGATCAAGTAGGTTTAGACAATCAACAAACGTCAATGTCAAGCAATTCATTGGAGGTTGCTGGTTTTCAATCTCCTTGGAAAAGCTAAGTTTTCTTGTTCCTTTTTAATTGTTATTCGTTGATAACGAGGGCAGATTGTCCCTCGAAACGTTCGTTATTTAATACGTTATTTAATAATTTTAATTTGCAGAGTGGCGAAATACCCAAAAAAGAATATGAATTATTATTATTGATTGTCATATTTTTAAACCACACTATCTAAGCAGTTTTCTTTTCTTGGACTAATTGCTAAGTCTACTTGCAAATAGTCTGTATCTTCAAAGTATTACATAATACTTGTTTATATTACGTATTTTTCTTTTAATACCATAGGAACGGTTCTCACTATTTCATTTGCGGAATTTTCGATGAACAAGTTTGGTAAATGAAATATACAGTGTGTTTACAGACGAAAATAAGCAATGAAGTAATCCGTTGTTTTGGGATTTTTTAAAGTTTGCAGATGACAGGTCAGCGATAGGTAAACGTCAACATAACGTACAAAAGTTAGTATTTTTAAATTTCGCCATTCCTCGTTTAAAAAAAACCGTATGTGCCTCTCGTCACTAAAGTTTCTTTTTATCCCTTATGTAGTTTATTTACCTCGGTTCTACGGGCCTGGGCAACTAAATTCCACATTCGTGATAGAAAGTAAAACTCAGTGCTTAGGTACACTGCTTTTCAAGCATGGAGAAGTATATATCTGTTTGAGAGGCTATTTCATTTCATTTGGAGAACTTTTATGAAACGAAGGGCTCTTCTTACTGCGGTTGTAATTTATTTTTATTGGTAGACATTTAAAGTACACAGTCAATATTTAATAACATTTCTGATAAAATATTTTTTTACGTTTCAAATTTTTAATAACATATTGATTAAACCAAACATAATATTTTGATGGATTGATTTTGGAGTACAGCTATTTTAATATCAATAACGTTCTCTTGTTATCATGGGATTGACGTTGGTTAAGATAATGTCTAAAATTTGATCATTAACATTAACTATTAAGTTTGATTAGTTAAAATTTAAGAAACTTTCTAGACTAATAAAGCCTTTTCTTGGAGCAGAGATAATTAGTATAGTATTATCAGGGGTAATATAATAAGTAGTACGTTTATTACCAATTATTTTTTCATGAATGTTATGAATTATCCCAAAATTTCCCCCTTCGGACTCGTATTTTCTTGCATTAGGATTATAATGAAATGGTATTCTTAAAAAAAGTATAGATTACTAGGCGTACTATGAAATATATTTAGAAACAGAATATAATGATTTAAAATATAAACCAGGAAGAGCGTAATACGATTTTATTACGTGCTAATGATCAACGTTCGTCCCAAACATACTTTTTGTTGCTTTTTATGCTCAAATCGCACAACCTAACCTAGAACAATTAACTGACATTTCTAAATTAGTTCACTTGACCCGTGAACTAAGATGAAGTTAGCTTGTACCAAATCGATATTGATAGATATTGATTAGCACAAAATTCAACTAATTTCAACATGATATTTATAATAGACCCAGCAGTTAAAAGCCACAATTATAAAACAGTTTTTACTAATACAAACGGGAGCTGCCCAAAACATTCATACAGAAATTCATAATCGCTCACAGTAGGCTCTTTGATGTATACAGCAAAAATATATAAACTAGTGTTGTTTTGTAAATACGTTTTCTCGTTTTAACTAAACCGTTTTCCACATTATCCTGCAACCATCTCTCTGTAGTAACGAATAGAAATCTATAGATGTTTTTATCCCAGTTCTCGTTTAGCACCCTTGGCCTTCCACAGTAGGTTCTTATTCATAGGTGTAAGATACTCATTTATGTAAACACTCCCCTTGTTTGCTCGATGTTGTTGTTGGTTAGCTTGACTTGCTTGCTGCTCTCGATGAAGCGGTTCCTGATGATTCCTCGGGCAAACTGGACCGCAATTGATCGGTGTTTATTCTTCACAGTTCTTGACGGAATTCTGTGAATGGCTTCAATGTTTTGAATTTAAAATTTGGCATATTTAGTTTTTCAGCAATAGTAACTAATGTCGACGGCAAATTTTCATTCGAGGTTTCGACAAGCCCAAATATCTCGATTTTTTAATACGAAAGTATTGCTCCATGCCATTCAGCTGTTTTTGCAGTAATTTGATTTCCTGATTTTTCACACCTAGAACAGCTTCTAATTTTTTTACTTTTAGCTACAATTAACATCGGCTCGTAAATCTGCTAGCTGGTTTTGAAGTTGATCTAATCCTACATCAATGTTGTTTACTGCTTGCTTGAGCTCATTAATATTTAGATTTAAAGTAAGTAACACCTGAAGCTGATGAGTTATTTGCGATAACATACGTTCAGCTGCAAATGATCCCAAGGATTTTACAGTTGGGCCAGGCAACCTTATATTCACTTTACTAGAGGTGATGTTTACATTAACAGGCAAATTATTCTTATCTAAACATCTAAATTCCCAATTGTTTATGCTTTTATCACCCACCATACTTCTAAACTCGTGAATGGGGACACCAGCACAATCCAAATGATGCAAACGCTTACACATACCATAACAATCTATTATATTATCGTACATCTAGCACAAACACCACAAGTCATACCTTTGGCAGCCATGTTGGATTTTGTTCATTTGATATATTATATCACATTCGTATGATCTTTAGCTAGGTAACAACTGCAACGAGATATTTATCATGTCCAGGACAGATTGTGAGTCATATTTGCGTGTAGAATATATTTACCTTATAAAACTGTGGTAAGAATACTAAAGTTTTCCAACTGATTTTCAATTGCTACATATAAACGCAATATCATATTGCAATAATGACCCACTTGGCATTTCGTATGTTCCCCGGCTGTTTGTGTGTTAGATCAAAAGGTACAACTCCTTCTGAAATAGTGAACATAGTTTGTATAAATATATTTGATCAGAACTAGTTTTGTTGGTTAATAGCAGGCAATTCTGTTTTGCTTGAAGTAAGCAAGTAAATGACTACTCAATTTGTACAATTACTTCAGTTTTTAAAGCAGAGTTGAAGATAGTTCTACAAAGTTCAATTGCTATATCATTGATGAAATCAGAAACATTATATTTTTCTGCATACTTTCGGAAAATCAGAAGAATATGCTACGCACTCCAGATTTCGAAACAAGAACGATACGCCCCTTCGACGATTGTATTCTTATGAAGCTTATCTCCTACCTTTTTTGAGATTTTGTCCTTCCACCCATCAAAATAAAGTGTCTTCAAATCAGAAAGCTTTTTTAAATTATAACGTTTTTTTTGCCGACCTCATCTCAATTTACTTCTGTTTAGAACTTTAAATGGGCTTCCGTGTGTAACAATTCCAACAACGCAAAAATCTAACTTTAGATCCAGAAAGCTTTGAATCAAAACAGGTTTAACTAAAGAGGGCGAGATTCTTCGTCACCTTTATAAGGAATCCAAACAAAATAGTTTGCTCAGCTATTAACACTGTACAAAGTGATGCTTAGAAAACACAAATATACATATGATAAGGCAAAAAAATTGTTGAATAGTAAAATATATGCAAATTCTGACAATAAACACAGGGCTGTATGGAATATTATTAAAGGTGAAGTTGCACTGAATAAACATTAAATTACCCTGAAAAATGTTATGATAGACCGGGTACACTTTTAGAAAATTTCAGTGATGCAGCTAATGCTTTTAATAACTTCTTTGTCAACCCATTAAAAGCATTGAACCATTTAAAAAGAAACTAAAGTTTTAGGCATTACTTTCTAATCTGTTGAAGAATTTCTCACGGAGATCTATCTGAAACAGAGGCGTAGCTAGAGATCAGCAGGCCCCGTATCATAAACTGCAAAGTGGGCCCCCCACCCCCACCCCATCAGGGTATTATCAAAAAAACGTATAAAAATAAGTAGGTATGGGGGCACTTGAGCGTGGGAACTAGGTCATCTCTTATCATCGTGGGAACTGGGTCACGGTCGTCTCGTCGCCTGATAAGCGTGGGAACCGGGTCAAGGTCGACTGATAAGCGTGGGAACTGGGTCAAGGTCGACTGATAAGCGTGGGAACCGGGTCAAAAGTTGCAGATAAAGGTAAAGGTGCATTTAAAAGTGCATTTACGGGGTTCAGGTAAAAGGTAAAAAGTGCATTTACGGGGTTCAGGTAAAAGGTAAAAAGTGCATTTACGGGGTTGAAAGTGCATTTAAAAGTGCATTTACGGTGTTCAGGTGCATTTACGGGGTTGAAAGCGCATTTAAAAGTGCATTTACGGGGTTCAGGTAAAGCTAAAAAGTGCATTTAAGGGTTCAAAGTGCATTTAAGTGTTAAAAAGAGTCATCTGTAGGTGTTCGAATTGCGTGGGAAAATTTTGATAAGCGTGGGAACCGGGTCATCTTTATTATCTTATCATCGTGGGAACCGGAAGTCGACCGTGGGAGCCGGAAGTGTCGACAGATAAGCGTGGGAAAATTTTGATAAGCGTGGGAACCGGGTCATCTCTTATCATCGTAGGAACCGGACCGTTAGCAGAATGGGGTCGCGATTAAAGCGTCACAACAACAAGGTGACGGTAGGAGGGATTAAATGAATAAAATGAAATTTTAGATCAAACACGGTGTCTACACCTGTCTTATCTAAATGCCTTTTAATATAAGGTGTTTCATTCCAAACAACTACCATCCTATTTATCTTATCGTATGAGGTCAAAGTACAACTCATAACAGATAGCAGCGACTATTATGTTCAACAGACCTGGTACATCCAAATTAGCATTAACACATTACCGATTTCATTGCAAAGTTTTTATGAATCATTCGACTTGAAAGCCCCGTATGCTAGATAAAGTGCGAGAACCTTATCTTTTGATAAGACAGCGTTCGATTCCATCCATACATGTCTATCTCTGTCTATCTCATGATACATCCCCATACAAACAATAGCTAACGCATTCTGTCGTATACTGGCCACTTCATTTCCGATGAAGGGATTGAACAAAAGTGCATTTAAAAGTGCATTTACGGGGTTCAGGTGCATTTACGGGGTTGAAAGTGCATTTAAAAGTGCATTTACGGGGTTCAGGTAAAGCTAAAAAGTGCATTTAAGGGTTCAAAGTGCATTTAAGTGTTAAAAAGAGTCATCTGTAGGTGTTCGAATTGAAATTGTGTGCCAGGTAATTGTGAAACCGTTATCAGAATGAGGTCGCGCGATTAAAAAATCACAACAACTATTCCAGCCAAAACCTCAGCTGTAAACTTCCGCATATCGAAATTCTTTATCCGTTTAACCTCTGATCTTTTTAATAATGTCTGATTAGATAAAGATGTGTGTTAATCTGTTAAAAGCAAAGTATTACAATTTTATATTAATTATTAGTAGCTCGCCATACAAGATAAGATATCCGGAAAGTGCATTTAAGGCAAGTGCATTTAAGGAAGAAATGCGAATCAAGGTGACGGTAGGAGGGATTAAATGAATAAAATGAAATTTTAGATCAAACACGGTGTCTACACCTGTCTTATCTAAATGCCTTTTAATATAAGGTGTTTCATTCCAAACAACTACCATCCTATTTATCTTATCGTATGAGGTCAAAGTACAACTCATAACAGATAGCAGCGACTATTATGTTCAACAGACCTGGTACATCCAAATTAGCATTAACACATTACCGATTTCATTGCAAAGTTTTTATGAATCATTCGACTTAAAGCCCCGTATGCTAGATAAAGTGCGAGAAGCTTATCTTTTGATAGGACAGCGTTCGATTCCATCCATACATGTCTATCTCTGTCTATCTCATGATACATCCCCATACAAACAATAGCTAACGCATTCTGCCGTATACTGGCCACTTCATTTCCGATGAAAGGATTGAACATTATTCAGAGATTTTCTTACATGCTCGCGTGGTCCAGTGGTTTAAGTCCGACATTCATATAGGTAAGAAAGGGGAAACAAGGTACTGGCTTACACGTACCGCTAATTAAACTCTTACCTGCGGGGGTCTCCAATCTTTACCGTTAATTTAGAGTAAAAGCTAAAAAGTGCATTTAAGGGTTCAAAGTGCATTTAAGTGTTAAAAAGAGTCATCTGTAGGTGTTCGAATTGAAATTGTGTGCCAGGTAATTGTGAAACCGTTAGCAGAATGAGGTCGCGCGATTAAAAAATCACAACAACTATTCCAGCCAAAACCTCAGCTGTAAACTTCCGCATATCGAAATTCTTTATCCGTTTAACCTCTGATCTTTTTAATAATGTCTGATTAGATAAAGATGTGTGTTAGTTTTAATCTGTTAAAAGCAAAGTATTACAATTTTATATTAATTATTAGTAGCTCGACATACAAGATAAGGTATCCGAAAAGTGCATTTAAGGAAGAAATGCGTCTGTCTATCTCATGATACATTCCCATACAAACAATAGCTAACGCATTCTGCCGTATACTGGCCACTTCATTTCCGATGAAAGGATTGAACATTAATCAGAGATTTTCTTACATGCTCGCGTGGTCCAGTGGTTTAAGTCTGACATTCATATAGGTAAGAAAGGGGAAACAAGGTACTGGCTTACACGTACCGCTAATTAAACTCTTACCTGCGGGGCCTCCAATCTTTACCGTTAATTTAGATAAACTTCCGCATATCGAAATTCTTTATCCGTTTCCGAAGCAGAAAAGAAACCGAACAGATGATTCTTTACATCCAACAGGCAGCAATTCTCCCACTGTATATACCTAACTCCTTTATGAGTGACGGCCCACTTTGTACATGGGTCTTACAAACACTCGGAGTTGGTACTCTCCCTACGTGAGGGCCCTGATGGGGAGAAAACAGCCGATCACCCGCTCAAGGCTTCAAACTATTAGTAATTTATAACCATAAATGGCCCCTCGTATTCAAAGGCACTACACAGAGGCACGAGGTCAACAGCTTCTGCTTTGTAATTTATAACCATTAAATGACTATGCCTATTCTAAGGCACTACTTTACAGCTAACAACTCATAACATAAATTATAAACGTCAGACCATTAGATTTTTATTGAAAATGCACATAAGCTTTTAAGAGCCACCTAAAAAGGCCCCTCTGTGCAAAGGTCAGAAGCAGCTATAAATAGGCAAGATACAGTTATAGGTCAGAAACAGCTCTATTTATTTAACTGATTTTTTGTAAACCAGAAATTGTCAAAAATAACAGAATATTAATCAGCGGTCGAAGCCAAGTTCAACGAGGGGTTGCATGACTATGTTTAAATAACTTTTCGTAAACCGGAAATTGGCAAAAATAACAGAATATTAATCAGCGGTCGAAGCCAAGTTCAACGAGGGGTCGCATGACTATGTTTAAATAACTTTTTGTAAACCGGAAATTGGCAAAAATAACAGAATATTAATCAGCGGTCGAAGCCAAGTTCAACGAGGGGTCGCATGACTATGTTTAAATAAATTTTCGTAAACCGGAAATTGGCAAAAATAACAGAATATTAATCAGCGGCCGAATCCAAGTTCAACGAGGGGTCGCATGACTATGTTTAAATAACTTTTTGTAAACCGGAAATTGGCAAAAATAACAGAATATTAATCAGCGGTCGAAGCCAAGTTCAACGAGGGGTCGCATGACTATGTTTAAATAACTTTTTGTAAACCGGAAATTGGCAAAAATAACAGAATTTTAATCAGCGGTCGAATCCAAGTTCAACGAGGGGTCGCATGACTATGTTTAAATAACTTTTCGTAAACCGGAAATTGGCAAAAATAACAGAATATTAATCAGCGGTCGAATCCAAGTTCAACGAGGGGTCGCATGACTATGTTTAAATAACTTTTCGTAAACCGGAAATTGGCAAAAATAACAGAATATTAATCAGCGGTCGAAGCCAAGTTCAACGAGGGGTCGCATGACTAGATTTTTATTGAAAATGCACATAAGCTTTTAAGAGCCACCTAAAAAGGCCCCTCTGTGCAAAGGTCAGAAGCAGCTATAAATAGGCAAGATACAGTTATAGGTCAGAAACAGCTCTATTTATTTAACTGATTTTTTGTAAACCAGAAATTGTCAAAAATAACAGAATATTAATCAGCGGTCGAAGCCAAGTTCAACGAGGGGTTGCATGACTATGTTTAAATAACTTTTCGTAAACCGGAAATTGGCAAAAATAACAGAATATTAATCAGCGGTCGAAGCCAAGTTCAACGAGGGGTCGCATGACTATGTTTAAATAACTTTTTGTAAACCGGAAATTGGCAAAAATAACAGAATATTAATCAGCGGTCGAAGCCAAGTTCAACGAGGGGTCGCATGACTATGTTTAAATAAATTTTCGTAAACCGGAAATTGGCAAAAATAACAGAATATTAATCAGCGGCCGAATCCAAGTTCAACGAGGGGTCGCATGACTATGTTTAAATAACTTTTTGTAAACCGGAAATTGGCAAAAATAACAGAATATTAATCAGCGGTCGAAGCCAAGTTCAACGAGGGGTCGCATGACTATGTTTAAATAACTTTTTGTAAACCGGAAATTGGCAAAAATAACAGAATTTTAATCAGCGGTCGAATCCAAGTTCAACGAGGGGTCGCATGACTATGTTTAAATAACTTTTCGTAAACCGGAAATTGGCAAAAATAACAGAATATTAATCAGCGGTCGAATCCAAGTTCAACGAGGGGTCGCATGACTATGTTTAAATAACTTTTCGTAAACCGGAAATTGGCAAAAATAACAGAATATTAATCAGCGGTCGAAGCCAAGTTCAACGAGGGGTCGCATGACTATGTTTAAATAACTTTTTCCTAAATTTCGTCAAAAATATCAAATTTTTTAATCAGCGGTCCAAGTTATCAAAGATGGGTTAGAAGACTATGTTTACCTAACTTTTCCTAAATTTCGTCAAAAATATCAAATTTTTACCTCCACGACAGGTTGTGTCAGATGCATCACCACACATAAATATAAAACCACACAACACCATGTTTGCTCCTTGACGTGCCTCTCGAGTTGATATTGACTGTTAAACAGCAGATCTCGTTGTTGATACGCACACCATAAAGGCGACACTTTTTGTATAATTTGGAAACTTTCACGGGGCTCGTAATCGTCGTCGACAATGTCTTCACTGTTCTGCATCCCCTCGCTGTTTGGACTACGTATCCACGATGGAGTTCTTGAATTTTCATCATCTCTAGAACTTTTTTCTTCAGTCGACATGTCGTGCTCATTTCTGTAATTGTACTTTGACCTCATATGCATAATAAGGCAAAGAACTTTAACAATGATAACTTATATATAGAACAGTGCTAATACGAGACTTCGACCTCTCTCATATCACAGACACTCTAAACAAACAAACATTACAGTATTTGCGAATCTAAGCGACCTTTGTATTGCGATTTTAATTGATGTTATTATGAACTGCATAGGTCGTTGACTTGTTTTTATGTTATTAAGCTTACACCCCCGAAATTGGCATTTATAATATCGTAGTCATTGATACAGTAAAGAAATTGGAACCGGAAGTATAAGATGCGGTGGCCATACAGCTGCCCGTTATTCCGGGGTTGGCGTTACCATACCCTGTAAGGGTATGGTTGAACGTAAGGGACGGGGTTCTTTATGTGCAAAGAGGTATGTTATAAGCGTTTACATCGGTTAAAATGTTAATTGCCTGCAATTTTAGTCTAACAGAATCACCCACCCCGGGACCGCTTCTATCATAGCCCTCTGTGAAAATGATGCGAATAAATATATTCTTTGTACTACTATGTTATTATTTAGCCCATCTTCCTGCATAAAATTGAACAGATTGTACAAGTTTTACTCTAAATTAACGGTAAAGATTGGAGACCCCGCAGGTAAGAGTTTAATTAGCGGTACGTGTAAGCCAGTACCTTGTTTCCCCTTTCTTACCTATATGAATGTCAGACTTAAACCACTGGACCACGCGAGCATGTAAGAAAATCTCTGGTTAATTTTCAATCCTTTCATCGGAAATGAAGTGGCCAGTATAGGGCAGAATGCGTTAGCTATTGTTTGTATGGGAATGTATCATGAGATAGACAGAGATAGACATGTATGGATGGAATCGAACGCTGTCTTATCAAAAGATAAGGTTCTCGCACTTTATCTAGCATACGGGGCTTTCAAGTCGAATGATTCATAAAAACTTTGCAATGAAATCGGTAATGTGTTAATGCTAATTTGGATGTACCAGGTCTGTTGAACATAATAGTCGCTGCTATCTGTTATGAGTTGTACTTTGACCTCATACGATAAGATAAATAGGATGGTAGTTGTTTGGAATGAAACACCTTATATTAAAAGGCATTTAGATAAGACAGGTGTAGACACCGTGTTTGATCTAAAATTTCATTTTATTCATTTAATCCCTCCTACCGTCACCTTGATTCGCATTTCTTCCTTAAATGCACTTGCCTTAAATGCACTTTCCGGATATCTTATCTTGTATGGCGAGCTACTAATAATTAATATAAAATTGTAATACTTTGCTTTTAACAGATTAACACACATCTTTATCTAATCAGACATTATTAAAAAGATCAGAGGTTAAACGGATAAAGAATTTCGATATGCGGAAGTTTATCTAAATTAACGGTAAAGATTGGAGGCCCCGCAGGTAAGAGTTTAATTAGCGGTACGTGTAAGCCAGTACCTTGTTTCCCCTTTCTTACCTATATGAATGTCAGACTTAAACCACTGGACCACGCGAGCATGTAAGAAAATCTCTGATTATCACACCCGTACTCGTCAGCGTCAATGGTCGGGGGATCGTCGACTTCCTCCATGCTCGACCAAACATGAGGGTCGTCTTGGGACCGATGCCACGAGAGCTGCGATCCCCCATCGCTGTAGGTGGACGGTGTTGACGAAATAGCCGCGTCGATTGGTGTTTGTTTACACAGGGGGCTCATCTTGATGAATTAATATTCCTGTATCAGAACAGTTATTCTTATATACAAATGTACTCCTACCGCTTACCGCTTATCAGTTCTTGTGGTTACGAGAGATCGCTTCGTGCTCATTTCTGTAATAATAATATATTTTCTAGGTTCTGGTTTTCCTGCGAGATATTTTTAACAGGATACTCGGTTTAGTCATATTACTATCTGTTATGAGTTGTACTTTGACCTCATATTCATAATAAGGCAAAGAACTTTAACAATGATAATACGAGACTTCGACCTCTCTCATATCACAGACACTCTAAACAAACAAACATTACAGTATTTGCGAATCTAAGCGACCTTTGTATTGCGATTTTAATTGATGTTATTATGAACTGCATAAGTCGTTGACTTGTTTTTATGTTATTAAGCTTACACCCCCGAAATTGGCATATATAATATCGTAGTCATTGATACAGTAAAGAAATTGGAACCGGAAGTACGGGTTCAAAGTTCGAACTTAGAACTCTGATGTAGAAAACAAAGATAATATTATTTTGCAGACTTCAAAACATATTAAGGTTATCTGTTAAAATTGCGATTTTAATTGGTGTTATTATGAACTGCATAAGTCGTTGACTTGTTTTTAGAGCTGTTTCAATATTCCAGGTAGTTCATCCAACAGAGTTCCCACTTTAACATCCGCCAGCTCTACTTTGTACGGGATAGCAACTGGATTTTCATATTTCCTTGCGATTTTTTCCATTCCTTCCCTTCCGATTTGATCAGAAATTTTTTGTGTCCTTGCACTGTTACTCCCATTAAGAAAAAATGGTAGTTTTGCTTTGACACCATGTCTTGCAGAAACGAACTTGGAGAATTTACCACGTAAATAACTGTTATATGCACCGCACATCTCCTTTTTTAGAAGTATGGAACGCCTCTTCCCTAAACTCTCTTCGCAGTCTGCTTGGTCACATATTTTAACTACCATAATGTTGTCACAAAACGGGTCCGTAATCGGTGTAGGCTGACTTAAATTTTTGCCACGTAGAAGGGTCTCGCCATCCGTGTAGATAATGTCCCCTACATCGGTAATTAGATTGCCCAGGTTTTCTAGCAATAACCACAATCCGAAACGTTCGTTGGTTGGTTTAATTTTGTTCCCAAGAAGCTGAGGAAGGCTATACACTTTGGAGTAAGACATGTTTACTCGTTGAACTACGTCGAAGTAATAATCTGCTAGAGCTATTAAGCCTCTATATATATCCGTAGGTAGTGGACAAATTTTAATTTTAGAACATTGCGTCACAAGCAAGTTTTCTGATTGGTGGAAATCTAGCACTGGAAATATTGTGCAATAGGATTAAAAGTACAAACGTTCGGACATATTCGACATGACTCGGATATCTTCGGATAGACAGCTAGACAGGTAGACAACTAGACAGGTAGACAGATAGACAGGTAGACAGCTAGACAGATAGACAGGTAGACAGCTAGACAGGTAGACAGCTAGACAAGTAGACAGCTAAACAGGAAGACAGGTAGACAGGCAGGCAGGCAGACAGACAGACAGGCACACAGACAGACAAACTATGTGTATCTAGGACGAAAAGCGTAACATTCCCGAACGACTGTGGATATTGTTGGACGAGTATGTATATAAATAAATTGTTTGTTTCTTACCAGAATGTTTTGATTTATTACTCGTTACCTACCTGCTCCACTCCTACAAACATTCGGACATATACGAGATGACTCGGATATCTTCGGACTTATAACCTTGAAAAGTAGTTGAAAGTGCGGTAGTTGAAAGCAACGCGACCCGACTTTCGTACCTATATGAAAAACATGATCCTGAATAGTGAGGATAATAAAGTATTATTAACAGACAAAAACATACGCAGAACAAGTGATCATTTAGTTGTAACGAAGGAGGAGTCCAAAACGTTTAAAATAACCTTTAATAAAAGGAGGTTGGTAGAGGATTACGACTCCGTGCCCTATGGATATAAAAAACCCAAATTAGATTGATATGTGTGTAGTGTATGATGTAACAATTGTATGTAATAACACCCTGTATATTGTATTATTGTAGCACAAGATGTTGCACTGTAACGCACGTTGCATAATTATAATAAAATGCTTGTAAAACAAATGTGTTTTATTCTAAACTGCATCGAACAAATCATCTCTATATTGATCACCACATCGAATTTGCCCATGAGCCCCTCTGAGGCCTCTCTTACGTGGTCAGCAGGTTCAATGAGACTAGCAGCTATTAGTAAGGATAATGTGCAACGAATATACAACTAAATATACGTTATTTGTAACAAATCAAGCGATAATGTATTGGGGTCGGAGATAGCAATGTTAGGCTAGGTCAGGATTGTAAGCAAGAGTTATTTACAGGTAAACTAGTGTCATATGGAGATATGCTTAAGCACTGATTATAACATAATGTGTAATATAGTAGTTATGTTATCTTACCAGAAGGTCGTGATTTGTATGAAACGTGATGACCTAATTATGATATAAATGAACCATGACGTACGAGACGGGTTCTATGAACTTTAGAAATAACTGTCATACATAATTATCTTATCGGACAGTGTGTTTGTTGTCCGTCGTTATTAATAATTATTGAGATAACGTACCGTAGTTAAATTTACTTATTTAAATCTAGGGATTTTTTCTCTAGTTACATGTACCTTATATGTAACACTGCGGCGACACAGGGGGAGGGAAAAGGTAAATGCACTTTTAAATGCGCTTTCAACCCCGTAAATGCACCTGAACACCGTAAATGCACTTTTAAATGCGCTTTCAACCCCGTAAATGCACTTTTAAATGCACTTTTAACTGCATACCTGTACACCTATCTTTACCTGTCTACCTGTACTGCGTACCTGTCCTACCTTTTGACCCGGTTCCCACGCTTATCAGGCGACGAGACGACCGTGACCCAGTTCCCACGATGATAAGAGATGACCCAGTTCCCACGATGATAAGAGATGACGTCAGGAGGAGTGGGGGGCATCTCTAGTGGCCTCTTACCTACTAAAATACGAACTCAATTTCTATTTTTTAACAAAACGAAATATAATTATAAAAATCTGTAAAAGGGTTTACCCAAAACTTCCCTAGTCGACATTGTGACACTAACTAATTTTAAAAATCAAATTAAGTTTGGAGTCTTTCAGACGAGGGAAGTGAATATTAATTAAAAAGTAAAATTTAATTACCTATTTTACTAACCTACATGTTAGGTAAAAAGAAGTGTAAATCATAGTTTACCACTTCCATATATCTACAGTGTCTCACTTTAGACGGCACCACCCCAGTAGTTTTTTTATAAAGGGTGATTCATAACTGGTTGAACAAAATGAACAGGCGCTTAGAGTATCATGTTCTGGTTAAAAATGCGAAATAAAATTTTTGCCGATCGGGTTTTGTTTCCAAGTTAATAGACCTCAAAGTTTTCGGTTACGATTTACATTTTTAGCTATAATAATACCAGGCCATGAATTATGTGACATAGCACGTTTATTAAATGTCAGCTTCAACTTTTTATGTCACATAAATCATGGCCTGGTATTATTAAAGTTAAAAATTATTATATTATCCAGAAACTTTGAGGTCTAATAACACGGAAACAAAACCCGAACGGCAAAAATTTTATTTCACATTTTTTAACCAGAACATAATGCTGTAAACGCCTGTTCATTTTGTTCAACCAGTTATGAATCACCCTGTATATTATATAAAAAAATGTCGTTTTTGAAATACTTTCTGCAACGGCTTTTTGTTAAATATGTCTTAATGTGATGCATGATTTGTTAATGAGAGACAACTTAACCAACAAATTTTTTACTTGATGTTGTGTCACAAAATGTCGCAAATAGCTGGACATTTTCCATTCTATAATTATAATAAGTCATTCCTGGCCCATCTATTTAAAGAAACGCAGCAAAAAAAACTAATTATTAAAGAAACTGTAATTATAAGGGCGCTGGGCCACGTGTGAATGACCTTCAATTGAAATAAAAGGTGGAGTGCCCTTTTGCTTTATACCTACTACCTAACTATTGATCGGACAGGGTAACGAAACGATGCTATAACATGTGTTCTTTTTTATGATAGTTATTTGTATACTTACGCACTGAAGTAGAGGGTCTCAGTGGGCGGTGGTGCAGCCGAGGCCACAGCGAAATACGGAGGGTTTGGGCGAGAGTTCGACTTTCGGCCCGGACGTTCCAGTTTCGCTTACTTAAATGTTAGTCTAAGTGATGCCCGTAAAAGCTACCGATGGACCGATATCACGAATTAATGAAACTGCAGTAATTTTAATAACAGCATCTACTTAACAACGATATAAAAAGCACGTCAGGCTCATTCGAGCAAAGTTTAAGATATGCCATCCTATTCGATCGCTCTTAAAACATGCAGAGCCAACTAATTCTAGAAATCTTTATATATATAATTCTTCTGTACGTGTGTATGTGACTGAACTCCTCCTAAATGGCTAGACCGCTTTTGATGAAATTTTGTGTGTGTTTGAATGAGTCCCTGAATGGTTTAGATTTACTATTGGACCCGGTAGGTGGCCCTGTAATCGGATTCTAGGATTTTTTAAAAAAAATTTCATCGATTTTTTTAAATTTTTTTAAAAGATTTCTCGCATATCAGAACATATAACCCCAAAATTTCACCCCTCCACCACCCCCCAATATTTTTTAAAATGAAAAAATCGAAAATTCGAAAATCGAAAAAATCTTTGCTGAACCTGCTAATAGCAGGCAAACCAACGTTCGGGCAGGACGACGTCTGTCAGGTTCCTCAAAACTTCACCCCCCCCCCCCCCACCGCCCCCCAATATTTTTTAAAATGAAGATCTTTATATATAATTCTTCTGCACGTGTGTGTGTGACTGAACTCCTCCTAAATGGCTGGACCGATTTTGATGACATTTTGTGTGTGTGTTTGAGTGGGTTCCTGGATAGTTTAAATTCACAGTTGGACCCGGTAGGTGGCGCTGCAATCGGGTTCTAGATAAGGTCACTATATCAATAAGGTACCGCCATTCCATTCCTCGCGTGAGAATGTGAGAAAATTGTGAGATAAGGATAACAAATACAAAATTCCCAAGTGCAATAGGGAAGACACTAGTTTTTGGGGATTTTCTTTTTGGTGTAATGGCACTTGTAAAGTGAGGAATCTGTTAGGTTATGTGTTTTTATCCCCAGTTGGAGAAAATTGTGCGACAAGGATAGATATAAAAAATCACTAATGGCGGTACCTTATTGATATAGTGACCTTAGTTCTAGATTTAAAAAAAATTTTTTGAAGAGTTTTTTAACTTGTTTTAAGATTTCTCGCATATCAGAACATATAACCCCAAAATTTCACCCCCCACCACCCCCAATATCTTTAAAATGAAAAAAATTGAAAAAACGGTTGCTGAACGCGCTAATAGCAAACCAACGTTCGGGCAGGACAACGTCTGTCGGATCTGCTACCTCTTAGGGGGTGAAATATGTGTCGTTATTGAGGTTTTTTGGGACGTTGATTGCGAAAATGGCGTTTATTTTTAAGTCCAAGACGATGGACATGACATAAAATTGAAACCCTATAGTGGTGAAGCGGGGTTTCAGAGACAAATTATCTTTTGGGCAGAACAACGTTTGCCGTGTCAGCTGGTAATAAAATATATATTTTATTAGCCCTTCGTTATGGGGCTAATACTTTAAAATACATAAATTATAGGGCAGCGATTAGGCCGACATCTGGACCGCTCCGACGGATCGGCTGTCGGAATCAAACACCCGCAACCCCTAAAATGATGCGAAAGGGATTTAGGGGGCAACGGCAAAGGTTAGCCGCAAAAAGGCACGGAAGTTTAGTTATATTATAAGAGCTGATGCATGCACCTAATACTTTCAACATATCGACGTAATCTCGATTACAGTAGTATCGTTCCATTTTAAACACACAAAACCGAAGGTAATGATACTTGTCAATATGACAGAACGATTAATAAATTTTTAACATTGCCATAGCCACCTAATTTAATTATGTTAAACAACTAATTGGAGCTACCATGCGATAAAACTTATTATTTACATTTTTATCAATAACGAGGGATAATCGGAAAATTTTCCACTCTTAATATTCGATTTGTTTTAGCCCCCTAAATCAAATCCCGAATGGACGGGCGTCAATTTTGAGACAACCTGTATAGAAATTTAACCATTACACGACTAGTACAGTAATATTTTTACTTGGCTGCTATTATTGCACTAGCCGTCTAATGGATAACTTTCGTTCTTTAACAGACCTCATCACTAGTTCTTTCAACGATTGTTCAAAAATGGTCAAAATGACGTTTTCAAAATCTCAACGTTATTAATCGGTTTTATGTTTTAATTTAACTTTATTGGCGATTTCAGGTAAAATTTTATACATACCATGTCATGAAGGTTATTCTACCAGACTCAGGAGCTTAAAAGTACTCGGCCTTACAGCCTCGTACAATATGCTTCTTCGTTCAGGAAAAAATAACTTTCATGACTTGATATTTAAATATCTATTTTCTTACAGAAAGTATTGACTATACTCTATACATTCTGCTTCAATCAGCAGTTTTTTAAATTATCCTTAGCTACCTTTATAAGTTATTCAGTGTTGACCATAAAAAATAACATACACAATAGAAATCATTTAAATTAGGTATGTATAATGCAATATTATTTTTTCTTTTTCCGTTTCCGTTTGCAACTCGTGACCATATAAAAGAAGTAGGTTGATATCTTCCTTCGTTGCTTCTTTTTTATTTAAGTTAAGTGGCATATATTTTGCTCGTTACTCGAATGGTACTCATTTTAGTTTTCTCAAAAAAAAAAAATCTCGTCTGTTTCAATATGTTTATACCATTTCCGTGCATTTATTCAAAAACATTAACCATGCAAACCTGTTATGTAAAAGGATGCGGTAAATAAGTACAATAAAGGTACTGAATAATTACGTGTACTATCAGATACGAAAAGCTCTTATTTTCATACGATGCATGAATGCCAACCAGCAAAAGGGCAAACATTTTTTTTTAATAAAAGTTTTCCACACTGGAATGTTAAGTTGTTTATAATTATCAATTCCATTTGTGATGTTATGAGCAAGATTGCTAATTTAACTGCCTGAATACTAAATTCAGATTAGTATCATTAGGAAAATTTATCCATAAATTGTAAAAAACCGTTTAAGTTCTACAACCTTTTGAAACTGCAACTGCTTACACTCATACTTATTTCCATACGTAATTAATTAACAAAGATGACTATGTAATGCAGAAATTCTGGTTACTGATGACTGTAGCAACATGAGCAGTGGAATAAAAAATTATATATGTAACTCGCACAAAAACGGACTTTTAGACTCGTCTGCGGCTCTTCCAAGAAAGTCTATTATTTCGTAATTGTAACATAAACAGCTATTGCCATACGATGCAGACTTTGACGGTCACTGTATATTTAGACAGTTTAACGGGCTCTTCTTCATTACTGAATTAAAATTTTCTAAAACAAGAGCACTTACTTTAACTTTCACACTTTTTCATGAATTCTCAAAACTGTCAATTAATGCCAAATATTCAGATTAAAAGAATTCCCCTTGGGCTCATTGTTTAAACTTTCTCACTCGTGCAAAAAAGCGGCACTTTAGCTCCTCGTTATATAAATAACTATTAAACACTAATTTGGAATCAAATGATTCCAGCTAATACATCGTCCAGATTTCTACGAAAAGTAAATTAATTAAGAAGATAGCATTGACATTTCAATGAACTGTTGATTTTTACCAACAAATCCTTCGTTCAAAATACAAGGTGCATAGTGACTATTGCGTTAAAAAACACTTTAATGAACTTTTTAAAATACCTTTAAATGTGCTACTAATTAATTCTAAATATCAATAATAATTATTTATCCACATTCACCTTTTAATTGAAGTTTTATCCACACTTATGAACTATCTAAAGTACCACTTTATCCACTAGTGGAATAATGAAATTACTTTATTCCACTAGTGGGATAAAACCATGTCACTTACTACTGCATTGTTGGTAGCACTGTCAAGCTATGCCAAATTCGAAGTTTGTAGGTTAAGTTTTTCGTCAATCTGTGTTAAATAAAAAACAAAACTTTAACCTATTAACCTCTCGAATTTGACATAGACTCACAATACACTTCAGTACTGCCAAACGTATAACATTTAATATTTCGGTACTTTCCAAATTGTCACTATGACTTTTCATGACTGTCAATACAAAACGTATGTTTTTTTAAATATTTATTGAGTTGTTGGATAAAACGTTGTATTGTATTCGTGTAGAATAACAGAGGTTAAAATAGGAATCCTGGTCTTGCTGACTCTATTCATTTGTAGTGATGCTTGTATAAAATACAATGCAGGTACAAATAACAACAATCAATGTGTGAGCAAAAGATAATATGGTATTAGAAGAATTATTTTTAGTGTTAGATGTTGCAGTATAAACTGATACACAGCCATTTGAGTGTACTTAAATTGTAGAGTTAAATATCTACAAATGATATTACACTTACCTCAGCCACACGAGAACTATAAAATTTAAACATGTCTTGCCCAAAAAGGTCTTGGTGATAATAGTTTAGTATTGTCCTGTTCTTGGTACTAGTAATCATGGTCTGGTTTTACCGTGAAAGATCCAGATTTATTTTATTCTATCTAAAAAATTAAGATAAGATGAGAACTGAACTTTTATAGAAAACAGACAATTAATTTAAAATACGGTTAATATTTAAACCACCACAATAGCGTGAAACGTGGCATCGCAAGATGCCTATATAGCCGAGCCAAGACCATATGCCCGGAGGAAGAAGACCTTAAACGGGAAATTGAGATAATCACAGAAATGCCGCAAGCTAATGGCTACCCAAAAAGAACTCTAAATCAAACGCTACAAGAGATGGACAGAAATACAACACCGGCAGGTGATGAGAAAACGGAGGCAACAACCACGGCCGTAATACCATACATCCGAGGAGTTTCCGACAAACGAAGAATCGGAAACAGATTAAATATAAGAACTGACTTCAAGTCCACAACAACTCTAAGAGGCATGATGACGCATACCGAGCCTCAGAACGAAGATCAGAGTTCAAAGAACTGTATCTGCAGCGTACCGTGCAAGTGTGGAACACAATATATAGGGGAAACACAACGACCTCTACAAGTGAGATTATCGGAACACCCCAAAAATATTAGAAAAGGCGAAACCATCAAATCCAAGATCGCAGAATACGTCTGGAACGAAGAGCACCACATACAATGGGATAACGCATCAATTGTAGCTAAAGAGGAAAACAGGTTCCGTAGGAAGCTGAAAGAAGCTACATACATAGCGCTGGCAGTAGAACCAATTAGCCAGGCTAGCGCAGAACTAAAGCCCATTTAGATGCCACTACTGCACACAGAATTACAAAGATAGTCTACTGCGCATACAGTGGTAAGATATATATAAGTTTACAACTAAAATATATAACCGCGCTGGTGGCCTAGTGGTAAGAGTGGCAGACTAGTAATCACAGCGATCAGCGGTCCCGGGTTTAAACCCCGGAAGAGGCACGAGTTTACGTAAAAAAAAACGTACAACCAGGAACACCTGAAGATGGGAAGTACATCAAAACTCCCGAAACGTTGTGTGATGTACACCTTAGACAATGGAAAAAGTTTCATCAAATACTGGCCATAAGATCCTTTTTGATGAAACTTCCATCATCTGCAAATCCCCATTCTTCTTTAGCAGAAAGTTTTGCGAAGCCATTGAGATTTACAAACACCCTAACAATCTCAATCGGGACGAAGGCTTTCCCCTTCCTTCTATGTGCAAAGTGCTAATTCCTAAGCCCCGCCCACCGCCACTGAAACGCGACGGCATTTGCTAAACAGCGACGGCGCTTGCTTATACGTTCACGCCTTTCTCCTTCCGATAGTTAGTCGAGTTTCGCCTCCGACGTGGTTCACACATTGAGTTACCGTGCTCTTTTGCTCTTCCTCCTGATGAAGCCCCTTACGAAAGCGGGCGAAACGTTGAGTTCTTCGATCTCAATTATGACACGGTCCAATCCCTGAAGTCGTTTGTTCCCAAGAAGAACACCTATATTGGAGCAACATTGGTAAATTATTGTGTGAATTAGTTACAATATTGTACATCTATATAGATCTATGATCAAAATGTGAACTTCCTGCAATACTTTTACAATATTGGCTATCAATATAAATTCTGTATAATTTCATTATATAAATTCAATATAGAACTAATATGTTAATCAATATTGGCAACAAAATATTGATACAATAATGTAAATCTATATAGATCTATGATCAAAATGTGAACTTTCTGCAATACTTTTACAATATTGGCTATCAATGTAAATTCGATATAGTTTTATTATATAAATTTAATATTGGTATAATACATTCATCAATATTGGCAATTCGCGTAAATACAAATGTGGGTATGAATTAATCTATACAAAAAGAGAAAATCAAATAAAGGTACAGAACTGTAAAGATTCAAAGTAAACATATATTATAATAAAAATTATTCGTAACACTTATTTTCAATACGTATTTTTAAGAACTAATATAAGTTACACTAATCACGACTTCTTAAACCAATTATCTAAAATAGAAATAAAACAGTAATCAATCACCCTAAAAAAAGATCAGTCATTTGCGATTGCGTTTATTGGTGAAATGTTGATTAATTTAATTTTCATCGGAAATCTGAAAAACATGTTATTAAATAGGTACACTAAGACATATCACAACCATATATCTAATACTTACTATATTGCTAGCGGCTATGAGTGGGAAACTTGCCAAGGAAGTGAGACAGACAACCAACTCTTCAATGTATAATGATGAGCTGTGTGCAAGCGCGGCGGCGTCGTTCGGCCAATGGGGAAGTGGGCAAGTTTAAAATTCGCTTCTAGAGGCGGAGTTCGAATTCTCACGCATGCGCACGAGACGCGTTATACTCTAAGTGAGACTATGTCGGCGCCGTAATGTTTTCTGAAGTTTCCAGGCCCTACCAGCAATATATGTGTATTATATATATGATCACAACAAGCATATACCTGATGAGTTGTTTTAGTTATGCCAAACTTTCTGCCTCCATCTCTATAACAGCTGTTCCTAGGAAAAACCCGATATATTTTAAAATATCAACTTCTGGACCATGTTCGGACCTTATGCGCACTGGCTCTACGATATATACAGTATAATTAAATAATATATGTAAAATATAACTTATTTAATACTAACTAATCACAGATTGATAGATACTCATTAAAGAATTAAAAGACCGGGAATCAGTTTTCAATAATATAGTGTAACATCAACATGTGAGCAAATGAAAACGAAATCAAGTTTGGTTTTGAAAAAATTAAGTCATGTGGTGTATTACTTCTGATGTTTTTAATTTAAATATGACAGGTAAATGAGATTACAGATTATACATACATGACAGTTATTATAATAGTCCATATTCAACATAATGTGAATTAACAATCGACATAATATGTTTCAATTTTCAAAGCCAAGCTTGATTTCATTTTCGTTTGCTCAATTGTTAGTTATACTCGCGTATAGAAAACAAAAAAAATACTCTATGAATACCTACATTAATTTCGTAAGTTAGAATATGATTACCGTCCTTAAATCGAACATTTAGCTTTACTTTTAATAATAAAAAGTTGTTTTACTTACTTTTAAGTTGCATGCTGTATCAACAGTCAACAACGAATGTACCTACAGTAATTACAATGGCACTGGCACAGGCAGGAATAAAGATTAATAAATATGAAATTATGTATATAGACACAACGAAACAACGAGGCAATAGGTGATACGATTTTGTTGATAGTTTTGAGGCTGATGATGGTCTACAATGGCCGGCTGTTATTTTAGTGAGTGCATTCCTAAGCCTAAATCCTAACGGTTGCATTTTTCCCTTTCTCCTGTTCTGTGCGGACATCTGATTGTTTGGTTAAGTTTTTGAATATTTGTCATCTTCTATTGAAAGCGTGCACTTAACAAAGACAAGGAATATGGCACCGAGTGACGATTCGCACTTAGTATTTGATCGGGTGTCCTGTTCGGTGCCATGTATACTGGAGTGATAAACTATTACACAAAGCGCCCGTTCGTAGATCAGCGGTTAGAACGTTGTTTTAGCAATGAAATGTCCACAGGTTGGAATTGGACCGTCTGCGAAATTTTTTTCCGTTGCAAATTAACGTAATTCATGTTGCCAGGTGTTTCAGTATTATGGCAACAAAAAAAATATTTACTTATTTTGTATATAATTTTGAACACTTGCTTTCTATATTAAAGACGTTAAAAACTTTCTGTAATTTTTTAATTTACAATTCAATTTTAAAAATGTAAAAACCATTTTAATTGGACTAAGCCTTCCTATGTGATGGGAATAAGAGCTAGTAGTAAATAATGATATGTAAATATTGTAAAACAGTATTGTATCATGAACATGTTTATATAGCATATCTACATTGTCATCCTAATTGAAATAATATTTGTATTTATGTAGATTCCAAGGTTGCATTCAATATTGCAGTGTTATATTGTAGCGATATATTGCTTATATTGAAAATCGAAATTCGCAAACTATATCAATAACTATATTGTATTCATATAGATTATATGACAATATGCTATAAATAAATAATTGTATAAAAGTATTGTAAAACAATATTGTGTCATTAACATATTTATATAGCATATCTATACTGGCATTATAATTGAATTAAATATTGTATTTATATAGATTCCAAGGCTGCATTCAATATTGCAGTGCTATATTGTAGCAATATATTGCTTATGTTGAAAATCTAAATTGGCAAAATATATCAATAACTATATTGTGCTTATATAGATTACATTTAAATATGCAATAATTGTAAAACTATCATTGGGTAATCATAGATACAATATAGCGCTGCAATCTATTGGTAAATAATTGGAAAACAATATATACACTATATCGGTAGATTATTGACAATATTCACCAATCATTTAATATTGGGCCAAGTATTTGCCAACCGATTGCCAATACAGTGTTCTTCTTGGGCAACATTTTTTTTTCAAATGGATGAGATCGAAAGAAATCATGATTTCGTGCAATACCGCGAGAATATTAGCCCCAACCCCAACAAAAAGTGCTGTCGTGTGAGAAATACATTTTAATGGAAAACACATTTGAAAACCTTAGAAATAAGAGTGGGGAACTGCATAAGCTGTTGCTGAATTACCGCCGATTAGCTGACAATGCTGTACCAAGCGTATTTCCAAGTTTACCAGCGTATTGGTTGTCAAAGGCACCTCAATAAAGTACAAATTCTGAATGTAGACGAAAACAAATATTGGAAAGGCATGCACAAAAAATGAAAGTGTTTTTAAATGATGACATCGCAGTTTTCCGAACTTTATAAAAAAAATTTCGTCACATTTAAAAAATATAGTGTGGAACTTCACAGTGCATAACAATCTTGTGTGATTTTTTATGTTAAATACAGACAGTGAAGGTGAAACTGATGTTGGATTAAACATTGCCTGTAGTGTATTAATTACAGCTGACATGTTAGTAAATGTAAATGTACAAGAAAACGTTATTCTTGCACGTGATTTAAATTGGTTGTTGCCAAAAAAACTTAAAATTGAGTGGTCTCAATTTGTAAATTTGTTAACTAGGTAGAAAAATGCTGTAGATATTAAAAGTGCTTCTGCAAACATACCATGCAGTGTTTTCTAATACAGGCTACAGACAATTTAACTACAGCTCATAAAATTGATCAACAAGAAAATTGGAAATACAAAAAATTTAGACGTTACCGAGCAGATAAGTTTATTATTTTTAAATAAGATTATTTACAGTAGCACCACCATAGTTTTTGCATATATGTTGTACTCTCAATCAGCAGTGGTGTATAGAAACAAATTTAAAATAACTAGGTGTTACAGAAATATTCTTTTTTCCATGGGTTACATAGGTTAAGTTGATTTATTGTTATAAATACTGTTACATGTTGGTATTACTTGAGTGTGTATAGTATATTATATACCAAGGGACAAAAGTGCATCATTTGATTCGGCGAGTAAAGTCACTCAAGGGATCAAAAGCACTTTGGTCCCCAGGTATATACGCTATTTTTTGCACTGCCGGATCACAATTGTGAAATAAATCTGATTTCGTTGGTTTTTAAATGTATACGTTCGATTCGGAAAAATGGTTGGCTTTGGAAATGTAGATGAGTAAATAAGATAATGTTGCAAATAATGGGGGCCTCGGTCTGTAACCATGTCAACCTCAAGGAAAAACGTATTTATATCTCCCTTAATGCATAAATATCTATTATATACCAAGGGACTGAAATGTGCCATTTAATCTCTAAGGTGAAGTGTAATAATCACACGTGGGATTAAATGGCACCTTAGTTCTTTTTTGACGAAGTAAAGTAAGACTTTAAATATAGATAAGGCAAAAATACAGTTTTTAGTTTGTGTAGATGTGACAACATTGTATACTTATATCAAGCATACGAAGTGTTTCGACCACGTAACCGTGGTTTACACATCACAAACTACACTTACATAGCCAAATTGGGAATTTTTCCATAGTCAAGTGATTAACAAAAAAGGATTGAACTGATTATACATAATATACATTACTTCTTCTTTAACTATATACGCCGTTGCCATATAAAGTTGTTTTCAGATTTCAATGAAATGGGTAAAATCAAAATTGCTCATTATTTTGAACTGTAGCTTATGACTGGTATAAACAAAGCTGTCTTAATAAAATTATTATGTCCATATTGTAAATCTAATGTACACACACGATCATTGAAAATGAACAGGGTTATGCAACACATATAACACATTTGAAACAATATTTTTAGCAGGCTACTATAATTTTCAAAAATTGTATGCAACTGTCGATGTAAATAATATTTATGATAATGTATAGACCATTCAGAAAACGTAAATCAACTACTGTAATGTTGGTTGCATAGCCCTGTTCATTTTCAATGATTCTTTGTGTAATAAACAAGTGCATATACTACTATGTAACTGAAGTAAGCAGGAATGTTTAAAAGTTTTAAACCTCCTAGCTGTAAAGCTATTACTATATCGATTTTAGACTTCTAAAGTGGCCCACAACTCACTAGTGAGTTAAACCATGGCCCACTAGTGAGATAAAACCAGGCCACTCACTACAGTATTGTAGGTAGCACTGTCAAGCTATGTCAAATTCGAGATTTGTAGGTTAAGTTTTGCTTCAGTCTATTTCAAATAACAACCAAAACCTAACCTACTAACCTCGAATTTGCCAAAGATTGACACTGTATATACTTCAATACTGCCAAACGTATAACACGAATCACAGGCGACTCTTATTATAAATGTATTTGATCTTTCGGTACTTTCCAATTTGTCTCTATGCCTTTATTTATTTATTACAAATAACTCACTCGAGAAATGACTTATATATATATAACACACTTATATCATAAATAACTATTACCGATTTCACGATATTAAGCCTTTGTTTACATATACAAAAGTAGGCTGGTAACTAAGTCATAACCGTATATGTACGGTAATATTCCTTTACCGTACATGGCAACCATTACCATACTGAAACCGATAAACTATTGAACAAACCACGGATATTCATCATAATAGGAACAGCCTTAGCTGTCTTAAAATCTTTGCTCTACGTACGAGCTCGGATTCAAAACAACATTTGCTGTAGTTATGATACTCATAACATTCCTAGATACGTAATAGATATAGGTAATTGTGCTTTAAAAAAATCCTTCAAAACAATAGCCTTTACTATTTGTGACAAATGTTGAAAGTGTTAAGCATAAGCATAACAGACTGAATGCCCAGCATATAGGTAGAACAAAATTAATATTAGCCAATGAATTTACATATTTTTCGGTTTAAATTTTTGAAATGACACGTTCAGCTTTATGGCCATATTAAATCTGCACCCATGTTCTTGGGTAGGGCTATGTGATTAATGGTCTTAGCTTTTGTTCTTCTTTTTTAAACAAATAGTAACTCGTTCCACAGTTAAAAATGTGCAGTAAAATTTTGGGAGGAGTTATTTATGAACGCCGAATCTTTTAATGGAGTGCATTAACATTTCTAGGTTACTGCAAGCAGTTGAAATATTATCCAAATTGTCCTCATCTGTCAAAAACTAATTGCATTGTACTTGCAGACCTATAGATTAATTGCTACGCTGAATACAGCGTGTTCAATTATGGCATGGATGCTACCAACGTTTATATTGATATACCACCAATATTTTAAATATCATGAGATTGTCAATGTAATTCAATTTTAACTTAGACAGCAACACTGGATCAATTAAATCCTAACAATGAAAAACACATCATCAGCATGTTTTATCTTGCAATAATAAATGTCATGGTGGAACCTCAAATAAAATGATTTATTTTATTGGTGGTTTTTATGTGTGTTTTTGTCACATCTTGTGAGCAACGATACTCAGACCTTTTAACAGTTATTGAACCGATATAAATTATAACATTACATTCATCCCCAGACTATGTAATCAGTAAATTATTGTTAATTTGTGTTGTGTAAACAATACGTTACCCATTGCGAACATATTAATTAATAACAGAGTGTACAATTACAGTAATTGTAATTACCTTTTCGTGTTGGGTGAATCGCCTTCAAAACTTCGTGATCTTCGTTCCATCCATCATAAACCGTTTGAATTCCTCGTTTTATATAACTCAAAAAATAAATATTGAAGGACAAGTACAAGCATAATACAATGTGAAAAATTATAAACAGAACCCAAAGCGCAATGTGTCCATTTAGTACACCAACCATAGCTAAAAAGTCATACGATATACATAGATCGTTTACAATTTATTCGTTTTTCATACCAGCAAAAATTGCAACTCCTAGAACTACAAAAGTAGCGTATGCCGTTGCGTTTATGTCGGGATGCCTCTTTTGGTAAAGTTGAACAATGATTAAAACGGCCATCACGTACATGAAGCTCGTATCTGTTGGAGAAATTCATCTAAACCCATGTAACTGGCAATGTTTTTATATTCATACCAAACTGGAAATTTGATTGATTGGGACAGACATGATAGCAGGCTGACAAAACTCCTTCCATTATCAAGGCAACGCCCATAGCATAGAAGAGACCATAGTGTTTTGGGATGCCGCACTTCTGTAATGTAAATAACCATATTAAGGCTTTTAAAATTTCTAAAAATCTATGAAAATATACCACTTAGATAACAAAAGTATTTATTTACAGGGTGGCCATAAATGGTTGTGATTTTTTTCTTAGGTTGGCACTGTTTATGTTGACACAAACTGACGCAAAACCTAACCTGCTAACTTCGAATTTGACATAGACTTACAGTGCCACCAACATAAACAGTGCAAACCTAAGAAAAAAATCACAACCATTTATGGTCACCCGGTATTATACCTAAACTTGTGGTTTATTCAAAACATAATTTCGTAAATATAAACAACTTGGGAATGATAACAACGTTCTTCGATCTCTTTGTTGACATAATAGTCCCATGCAAATTAATTTATATTAGATTTAAATCGAGAAATCTGAAGATTCCCATTTTTCTATATTTTGTCTAATGCAATAGATAATTGAAATAAATATTAAACGATGTTCATCTTTCTCTCTACTCGAATAGATGGTCGCAATTCTTTATTTTCATTTTGTTCTTGGTAATACGCTTGAAGCTTGTTCTTCCAACCTGCTCGTTCTTCCGAAGTGGAAGTCTAGCAATCTTTCCAATGTTTTCTCTCAGTCTATGGGACGTTCTCCTTTTCGCTAATCGATAATTGCCTATTCTATTTATATTCCCGTTCCAATGTCACCGTCTTTCTATCACACTTAGCTATATCATGTATATAACTTCTTTCTCTTGGGCATTTACTTCCAGATGGTACATAACGTTTCACCATGGATTGTCCTTATCGTTCTCATTGCTGTAACTGTACCTGTCTTAATTTCAGAACCATACATCACTATTGGACAAAAACTGTCTTGTATATGAAAATATTACTTTCTACATACACGCATTTCTTTAGAATTCTCTTTGAACTCTTTTGTGGTGTTATATTAGTCCTGCTATTAATTTTTAATGGCGAAGAACGTAATAAATAGCTTTACATACAGTTTTTGTACCATTTTGTACCTTTGAGGCAATCTGATACACATACTCAATGAAATTTGTTCTTTAACTTCTTGGTGTAAGCGTGCAATCTTCACTCCAACATATTTTCTTTCAATGAACTGTTCTACAGGGATGATTTCGGAGGTTTTCAAGGCCATTGCCCTTAAGTAACAAGTGACTTCCAGGATTTGACCGTGTCATTATTGAGGTCGAAGAACTCAACGTTTCGCCCACTTTCATAAAGGGCTTCAGCAGGAGGAAAAACAAAAGAGCACGGTAACTCAACGTGTAAACCACGCCAGAGGCGCAACTCCTTTGTAACGGAAGGGATAGAAGAGCACGGTAACTTAACGTGTAAACCACGCCAGAGGCGAAAATCTTTTAACAATCGGAAGGAGAAAGGCGAGAATTTATAGGCAAGTGCCGTCAGTGGCGGTGGGCGGGGCTTAGGAATGATCACTTTCCACACAGAAGGAAGGAAAAAATCCTTAGTCCCAATTGAGATCGTTCGAGTGCTTGTAAATCTCAATGGCTTCACGAATCTTTCTGCTAAAGAAGAATGGGGATTTTCAGATAATGAAGTTTCATCAAAAAGGATGTTATGGCCGGTATGGCGTTGGTGTTCGGCAATGGCTCATGAAGAAACGATACCCGATTTGAGACAGCGCTGGTGCTCAGAGATGCGAGTTTTCACTGAATGTCCTGTTTCACCAATGTATGCGCAGCATTACAAAAACAAGGGACTTTATAAACACCTTTAGATGACATAGTGTTTAATTTATCTTTAGGTGAAGAAAGGGCCTGTGAGATTTTGCTCAGGGAACCTCAATAATGATATTTATTTATTTATTATTTATTTAATATTTATTTAATTCGGTCTAATCCGGAAATAATTTGTTAATGTTCTACAGGGAGATCAAAAATAAACTTGATCGAGGGAGCTATTGAAAGTAATAAAACTTGCCTAATCTGTAGTATGCTTTATATTGACGTAGAACTGTCAAATTTTCAACATCTTGTTTAACCTATCTACATGTTATTTTAATGTTACTTATGTTATTTATCAATGTGATACTTACAGGTTTAAATTACATATTTTTGCTTATTTGTACAGCTTATTAGACTGTTAAAGTTACATGCACTAATAATACAGTTAATTGTAGTTCAAATGTAGTTTTATAAAGTGCAGTGTAAACGGTCGTCATTTCATGGGCTCCGCGATTAAATTTATTTTTGATCTCCATGTATAAATCTGCCCTCTAGCTCCAATTTCTGTGTAATAGGATTTTTAGATACTGGCATGAATTTAATTGTTTGTGAATGTATCGCCATGTTTTATTGTTTTGCGACTGTACTACTTTGTGTAGCAACACTTCAACCCGATCTTCTATTTTTCCAAGAAGGACGACGTCATATGCACAGCAGATTAAGTTTCTTCATAAGTTGTGCAACTACAAAGTATTTTTGTGGATGCTTTAGCACACTTTTGAGTATAAATTTTGGGAGTGGTGCCTAGTTCAGCAATAGCTAATGAAGCTAAGAACTACGATTAAACACAAGATATCGTAAGCAGTTTCTCTGCTCGTAGATTTAAATTGTGTGTATCTCAAAAATGCTTTGAATTATTTGAAACCAATATTAATTTTTAACATATTTGTCGATGTGATACTTACAGGTTTATGATATACGTAATGTTGTCTACAGAAAGTAATAAGAAGGAAGAAAAATCCCACTAGCCCGTAACCAATATTCGAATATATGTGATTAAAGTCGCTAAGCCCAAACAATGGATGAGCGCAAAGGAAGTTGTAATAGCAAATATCCTGGTTTCCGGAATAATTCACCACCTAAAAACAATTGCTGTACTTTCCATCGATTCATTTTAAATATACCCACTCTTTGATACGTAATAACCAATTGCACAACTGGAATCCCATAAAATATAGCGATGCTAACTACATGCCACAGGTAGGAGAAAGACTTTTTCTCGAAATATTCTGGATCCTTTTGAGCTAAGTCACTTAACCTGATAGATGAAGAAGCTAATCTCGTATCCACTTCATCGGAAGACTGCCCAGGACTGTCTAAAATTAAATAAATTTAGTGGAACACTCAAATTTTTAGATCAAGATATTTATCATTACGATCTATTTCGAAATCGTCCATTGATATGTCCTCTGACGGTCTTTTTCTATCCCTCTTCATACGTGACCAATGATAGAATCCCCAAGTACTAGCAGAGAAAACTAGGTAAAACAACAAAATCACTCCAAGAGTACCCACAGAAGCCAGTATATATTCATTCTGGGATAACTGAGATTTAATGGAGAATGTGATTGTAGTGGAGCTATTTAGCGATTTTACCAAGTTTTTATTTTCTCGAGGTATAACGGAACTTTCACGAGTACAAACATAATTATCGCCATGTGCGACAAAAACAATGAAAAATCCATTAGGAAATTCCCTTTTCTAAAAAAAAATGCTTTTGTAGGGATAATTTTAACGTGCATTATTCCATACCTTTACAATTATTCCACCTTTATGATCAACTGTTTGATATTTCCCCTTATATATAATCATTCGGTTGAGATCAGCCACGGGACACTAAAACCTTGCAATTATTAGATAACAATTTTGTGAAATTAAAATTATTGTTGTTAAAATGGGCTGAATATAGCAACAACAGGATTGCACAGTATTTATAGTACTTAATGTAGTTGCTTATTGTTGTTTATGTTTTAACTTTTGTGTTTATCAACTCTCCGTTAAAGCACGCGAGATTTTTAAAAATAAAAATGCGGATGAAATCTCTATAGGATGTAACGCCGTGGGTCCCATATCGCTACGATGTGTAACATGTAAAAGATCCCTTGTTAGGGTTGGAACTCCTTAGTCTCGGCAAAATTCTAAGTAGGACCATTGACCACAAGCCCACAGCAGTTGGTGTCTAAGGTACCTGTTACTTCGCATACCTAGACCTTGTCCGTAACCAACAAGCAAACCCTCTATTAGTTTGTTACTTGTCAAATTATACACTTGTAATTCCTAGTTGTGAGAAAGTGGGTGTTTTAATCATTTACTTGCTGTAGTTTGTCACTATAAATATAATTAAAACTCTATCTGTAATAAGTCTTCAAAAGAAAGAAATCGAAGAAGATACATGAATGACATGTTAGATAATAGTGGATTTTCATATTAAGTTATATCGATTATGGCAGTTATATTAATTATGTTTCTGATATCGTGCTTCAAGACTGTATACGTGTATACTGACAATAAACAATATGATTGACATTACAAACTTCGCACAACTGAAGATTATACAAGGTGTCTCACATCGATTGCATAATACTTCACTAGTGTGTTCTACGGTCAATAAAGAAATTAAAAAGTCCTAATTCACATATGTCCGCAAACGCAATTTCCAAGATAATCACATATTTAGTTTAAAATGTATATATTCAGTAATATATTGAATTTTTAGAACAAAACAATAACTTGACTTCAGCTATCAGATAAGCTTATCAGTTTTAAAAATAATGTTATTATGTTATACTTGTCAAATAATCTAAAAATCGTGAGATTTAATCCGTTCTGCGAGTTTATTGCTTAGATGTCTTCTTTTGTACTGATAATATTGTTGTCATGGCCCCCATTAGTTGTTCAGTGAGAGTTAGTCGGCATGTTTTTTGTATAGATGTAAATTAACAGATTGAAATTCGGTTTTACATTTATATGGTGAAAGATATTCCTCTTCCTCAAAAACAAATGTTTGGAAGAACCTTTCAAAGATTACGAGAGACAGGAAGTATGAAAATACTACTAATGAGAGACCAAATTTAAGAACACTACAATTAGAAGGAAGAGTTTTGAATAAAGTTGAAGAGAATACTACTACTAGTACTAGAAGAATATTGCTGCTATGAAAAATACAATCAAATACACTGTTCATAGAGTCCTTATTGAGCAGCTTTGACATCCATACCACTTCCAACCGCTTCAAACCTAGGATGAATGGAATTTTTAATTGCCATAATGCACAATGATGAAAATCCCCATGCAATAACTGAAAGTCAACATCAAAGGCGTTTCGCTATTAAAGTGCGGGCTGGGGTTTTCAGAAACCAATTATTAGATTATTATTATTACTAGATCCATTTTTTTCAAATGGGTTAACAGGACCTGCATATCTTGAGAACCTTCAAAATGAAGTACAACTTATTGTTGATGATATGCTTTTAAATAAAATTCATATTTTATGCATGATGGGACACCTGCCCATTTTTGGGAGATGCTAGGAATTATTGCAATGAAGTTTTGGGGAAAAACTGGATTGGACGATGCGGTCCCGTGCCTTGGTCTGCTCGCTCACCAGATTTAAACCCCCTGATTTCAGTATATGGAATTATTTAAGATATTCGCAATTAGAATCGTTTGACCAGTAGAATTGTAAATGCTTTTGACCATATAAGGCAAAATCAGGGTATTTTGGAACGTATACGGGATTAATTTACAAGAAGAATTTGTGTGTGGACATATTGAACATAATACCTGTACTGTAAAAACCGCGTTCGTTATTATTATCAATAAATTTAGCTTTATTGTTATCATTGTGTTTGATTTTAAATAGATAGGCAGAATCTTATATTAAATTAAATATGTGGTTATCTTTTTGACCGTAGAATAATAGAGCATGATGCAATCGATTAAAATGCTGATCAAATGTGTTAGCGAGTGCTTCCTTTACAGAGATTTGGAATTGTGTCAATGCATTCGTGAACAATAGTAGATAACCGTGGTCATAGTCCATTCATATTAGCAAAATTAAAAAAAATAAATTATAAAGTATTGCCGTTTGGAGGTTATACACACCAATGGAAGAGCTTTCAAAAACAAAAGAGTTCGCAAGTCCCAAGTGGTTGCTTCACTCCCAAAAACCACCCCTAACACGCACTGCGGTGGGTTTGAGCGTTTTTATCAGAAACCATTAATATACAGAAAATTTTATACTTATCAAAAATATTCCCTATCAAATTCTCGATAAAAAGGTTTCCCCTACCAATTCCAATTTTTCTAATGGATTTTGAGCAATAAGTGATCAAAGTGGGGAGTTGCTTTCAGCGTAGATTAGTGACGCCGGTTTTTGGTTACAATACTTCACCCGGCCTTACATTTTTTGCATCAACCCTTTTTTCCTACATGGCAAAGATTTATGACAGAAATTACTTCAACCTTGCCATATGTGAAGTTGAGGGTTTTCGCACTCCCTTTTGTAAATCATCCTCCGACCCAGTTAAGTACTATGCTGACCGTTTTGACCTATGCAGTAGAGAAAAGCACAAAAAGTGGTCAATCTACGTGACCTTTGACTAACCACTGTATATAAAAGCAAAGGACATCGTATTATAAAACAACGCTGAACACGGAAAATTTATGAATGTCGTTGTCAGATTGGGAGGATTCCATCTGTTAATGTCGTTCTTGGGATCAATCGAATTTATTATGACTGACAATGGACTTTGCAGAATTATGGTCAACTGTATACGCTTCTACATCTGTTGCTCATATACTTTCGGGCCATGCATAGGCAAGAGCGATTCGAGGTCATTGTCCTAATTTTCGAGCTATTTGCATGATAATATTTGATGAAATTGAAGTTTCAGAGGAAGACAAAGACTATATCCAAGCTTTGCTCACTGGCATTAAAAAAAAATACTTTAACTTTTGACAGCTTAGTAAATGGTGACACCCTTACAAAAATTGGATTAAAGTTTTCAGAAGTAACAAACGAGAAATTGGAAAAACTGCAAAATTATGGTTGTAGTATTTAGAATTAGTGACCATTGTAATCCATTATATTCAAGCGGAATGCACGGAGAACTGGAACTTCATTAGCGCTGCGTTAAGCAATGCTTCCAAATTTTTCATGCAACTGGTCGTTTTCTGTATGAAGAGTCATGTCAGCTTCATTTCCAGGAAATGGATTGTGATCAGAATATGAGTAACGAAAAATATCAGCAATTTACACAGCAGGGTTTTTTACAATTCTTCGTTCAGAAAAACATTGGTCCGGAATTTGGTCGGATATGACTATTGAGCAAACGCTCATGAGAGGCATGAAAAGTCTTGGCGGTCTGACTCACGGAAAAGGTTTTTTCATAAAGTGTTCTGAATAAATGGATTCTCGAAATGCCATTTACTCACCACATATGTAAAGCTGCGGAAAAGTATTGCGGTATCACACCAAACACCACAGATCAGCATGTAGAAATGAGGGACTCGAGAATACAGACAGACGAACAAGATTGTCGGAAATTTGAACAGTGGCTACGGAAACACTCTTCATTCAGTATTACAAGAATCTTGTTTCACTATCTACTGGCTTTGTTACAGAGGAGAAAACCAGTTGTTATAAAGCGAAAACGGTTGGAGAGAACATTTTGCATGTCATCGAAGGCAGTAAATTTGGAATACTTAAATTGAAGCGCGCAAACGTAGTAAGGACTATGGCTTCGTCAGCTGGAAAAATTACAGTTGGCAATGACATTATTTTAGTCGATTCTACCTAACTTTTCCAACGAATAATATGCACTATCTATTCTCCAGCGGATTTGCGCTCATGTTTCAAGCATGAGCTTCCTTCTGTACCTTTGTCTTTATTTGACAACAATGGTATGACAAGAAAAACGCTTATTGCTCAAAATCCATTGGAGAAAAAAGAATTGAAAATATTTTTTTTATAGATAACTTTGTAAGGAACATTTTTAGTAAGTATAAAATTTTCTGTGTGACCAATGGTTTCTGAGAAAAGCACTAAAAACCACCGCAGTGCGTGTTGGGGTGGTTTTTGGGAGTGAAGCAACCACTTGGGACTTTTTTGTTTTTGAAAGTTCTTCTATTGGTGCGTATAACCCCCAAACCGCAAAACTTTTTAATTTAGTCCTATTCCACCATTATAGGTCTAATATCAATGGACTATCATTACATTAATCTATACTATGATCAACAATTATTTTCAACTAATATGGCTATGGAAAATTCAAATGTCAAGTTTGACATTTAAGTATAAATATAGTTGCATTCTCATAAATTAGGAACTATTCCATAACTATATTAGATGAAAATAATTTTTGATCATACTATAAAATCAAAAGAAGCATTGAATGAAAACCGCCCCCCCCCCAAGCGCTCAGGATAAAAAAGTAATGGCAAAATTTTTTTTAATATTGAAGGAATGCATTTCGAGCTCTTTAAAACAAGGCTATCTACTATCTTGCCATGAAGCCATTAATGTATTCAAATATTCCATTATTCTTCTTATTCGCCAAACCTAGCACCATTCTGTATATTTGTTTCTAATTTTAAAGCACGTACAAAATGCAAATTTCAAGACTAACGAGTTGATGCAGATCATGAAAAAGTGGTATGATGTAAAACCATAACCCTCTTTTGAAAATGAAATACCATGAGATAAAAAAAATGATTCTGGGCACGCCTTGATAAATGTATTGTCAGTCTATGTCAAATTCGAGATTTGCAGGTTAAGTTTTACTTCAGTCTGTGTCAAACAACAAACAAAACCTAACCTTTTAATCTCGAATTTGACATAGACTGACAATACACTTTAGTCACCTTCAGTACTGCCAAACGTATCACACATATCAAGGCCTGCTCAGAATAATTTTTTTTATGTCATGGTATTTGGCTTAGAACTTAGCTAAGAAAAATACACTACAGGAGACCATATAGAAAAATACCTACAAGTAGGTCATAAACAACAAATACCGTACACTGTGCCCCTAGACCCAGCCCATAATAAAGCAAACAACAGTAGTAAAGTCAACTAACCGTTGCGTTTTGAACAGAAATGGTAAAACATGTTTCATCTTCTGAGTTAACTTCCAAAACCGCAGGGCTCATGGGATCTGCATTTTCGTCGAATTTATAGTAGAAAAACCTTGGATCGGTGGGCGAAACGGTAACGGTGTAATCCTGATCAATGTCAACATAAAAATCGTTGATTTCTTCCACACGAACTCCAACTGCCACTGGTAGCTTGGAAGAAGTGGAAATGGATATGGAAAGCTCTTTATGGAACATTAGTTGATAGCTTTGTACTGAAAAAAGCCAATTACATTATTGCTACGATAAAAGACTCAAACTAAGCAAGTACCTTCATTTTTCTCAGCCTCTGCTATTATGTCCATGTTGTTATGACATAAAGTTCTGGATGTTGTAGGGAATTTGAAAGTAGTAAGTCTTGTATCTACAACCAAAGGCAGTTCCCAAGAAGTTACTTGCTTTTGCTGCCTTGCCACAACAAATATTGGAACGTCGAAGGAGGTATGCCTAATCCAAGTAAATACTGTATAGGGGTATTTAGACTGCAATCATAGAAAAATTATAGTTTTTGCATTGTGCTTCGGAAAACAACTTACTTGGGAAACAGGAAAGCGTATTATCACCTCTTTATTATAATTAGCGTCTACACTATAGTTACTGTTGTAGCTTCCTTGCACAATAACTGTTTGAAATTCTTCGTCCAGCTGCTCATATCCATTTATAGAGAGCAGCGACAGTGACAGCACACACGCAACGTACAGAAATCGACACATTTCGGAAGGGTTGCTTGAAAATTGTTACATTTAATCCGTTAGTCTTCACGTTTCACTAAAGCACGTTTGATTTCGTAACATTTCACACCTATCTATTTTAAAACTTAAGCTGACAGATAAATCGCAGATTGGCGGTTCCAGTAGTTTACACTTGCTATGAACAATTCACATTAATTCCAGCATTTTATCTTATCTTTTGTATATTTATGAATAGTAGGAGTGGTGCCTACTGCAAACATAGCGAACCTATATTACCAGGTTTTTACTCTGATCGCTGTTCGAGTTTTTAAAAAATAATCTCGACTGCAAACAAGAATTGATTTTAGTGAAGATAACCCTAAATAAATATTAATCTTACTAGTTTCTGACCGACTAGTTCTTTAAATTTTCGCTATTTTTTAAGGCGTAGAACAAGATTAATTAGGTTTTCGTCGAAAGATGAGAAGCAATTATTGTTTCGAGAGAAGTTATTAACGGTGATAAGAGGTTTTTGGAAGCATTATGTCACGCATTAAAATGCACGTGGACTATAGAATGTCCTCTACCCTATATGATTTTCTGAATCAATAAAACCCATTGTTCAAGTTCATTGTGTCCTGATTAAAAATTTAAGCTCGTCCACCGCACACCATTTTTGGCACTTTATGATTAGTTGTTTTTATTTTGATCTGTTACTTAACACTGTGCTTGCTTGCAACATTTTAATCAAACTGTCGTGGTCCCTATTAATGTATAAACAATGTACTAAACGTGTGCTTTAAAACTGTGTATACATATATTTAAAAACGTGACTAACTAATTTTGTTTATGATACTACAAACTACAAATAAATACCTTACTAAGTTTAACTGATAAAAATTAACCTGCTTCGAAAAGAATGGTTTTTGTAGAAGTATGTTCAATGGAATGACATACTCACCTCAGAAATTTATAATAGTTCTTCCATTTATGATATTTAATATATTTTATTTACGACAGTGTGTAAAATTGGCTTTTAATTGGCAGTTTTAAGTATGTAAAACGACTATTTAATAACATGTCTTCATTAGTTTACGTCGTCAGTAGTAACGTATTTTTTCTACAGCCGTGATATTAAACTGTTTCCAAGGGTCATATGCGGCGTGCTTTATGTTGTCTATAAATCACGCCATTCCATTTAAAGCACGGAGTACTTTAAGAGGTTATAAAACCTTATTTGTGAAGATTAAAAGTACAGTTATTATATCGGACCGATTTGTATGCGGAGCCCCGAGTGCCCGATTGGAGAGGGGCGGAGCCCGATAGCCCCTTTGGAGAAGGGCGGAGCCCCGAGGGCCCCCTTGGAGAGGGGTAGAGCTCCAAGAGCCCCCTGGGAGAGGGGCCGAGCCCTGAGGGCCCCCTTGGAGAGGGACCGAGCCCCGATGGCCCCCTTGGAGAGGGGCGGAGCCCGATGGCCCCCTTGGAGAGGGGCGGAGCCCTGAGGGCACCCTTGGAGAGGGGTGGAGCTGCAAGAGCCCCCTTGGAGTGGGGCCGAGCCCTGAGGGCCCCCTTGGAGAGGGGCCGAGCCCCAAGGGCCCCCTTGGAGAGGAGCGGAGTCCCGAGGGCCCCCTTGGAGAGGGGTGGAGCTCCGAGGGCCGCTGTGGAGAGGGGCGAAGCCCCTAGGGCATTTAAGCTAACAAACTCCTCGGCTGTAGAAAAAATATTGAAGCCAACTCGTGTTTTACAGTTTAAAAATCTCAGTCGATCATAAAATTCTCGCTTCGCTCGAATTTTAACATGATCGACCTCGATTTTTAAATCCTCTGTAAAACACTAGTTGCCTTAATAGCTATAAAAGATTTCATTAGGCACGTTGTCAGTAGCAACGTGTTTTAAAATTTTTAAAACACGTAAAATTACGACCGGTTGCTGGTAATCCTAATTTACATTCAATTATTTTTTATATTTACCGTGTTTTCTAGATTCTATCGTAGATAAAATATTGTGCGATACACATGCGTATAGCATCTTTAGTAACTCGCGGGGCTTAAAACGCTCGCTTACTCGCGTTTTAACTCTACCGCACTCGTGCCTAAAGAGTAGCTTTACGCACTTGTATAGTAAATTACTATTTTCCCTTATTTTGGTCCCGCGATAAACATATTTTGCAGCTGACATATTTCGGGGATCTCTTCAAAACTTCTGTTCAAGTTTCAAGTGTTTATACAAACTCCTGCGGTCGCCTTAGTTAGCATTCTCTTAAATAAACTAATAAAAAATGGCAATTTAGTGCGGACTTTTTGGTAAACATTGTATAATTTTCGTGTTTAATTCCGTACAAAATGCAACCTTACACCTTCGTAATAAAAATAACCATTTATAACTTTTTGTTTTGTTTTAAAGACTAGAAGAACTTATATTATTATGTGGATTTATAAACACGTATACACGGAATGATTTAAAAACACAAAGCTGATGCCGCTCTAAAGGAAAGGAAAAATATTTATGCCGTTTTATAAATACGAGAAGTTGAGAACCCTTGTGTGTCCTATATTTCGGAATTTATCGAGAAGCTTAAAATAAACTTCTAAACATGGTCTCCGCTACTATAAATCTGGGAATGGGGGATTGCAGAAAAAAGTTTACCCTGATTTACAGTAACAAGTTTAAAATTGCAACTTGTATTAGAAAATATCTTATTGAAACATTTGAAACAATTTAAAAATTTCAAAATACAAAGTAAACTCATATTTCAGATCATATTGATCAATGTAGGTCGACGGATGAAACGTGAATGTTACGACGTAGATCACGCTATTTATCGAAAAAGTCGATACCTTTTAATGTTTTTCCAGACACAGACAGTCATTAGTATTTTTATTGTATCTGTCATTTTTTATAATTGTTACAATTTAAACAGAAAAAGAAAGACTCGAAACAAATGTTATTAAATTGGTTGCATTGGCTGAATATTATCCAAGCATTCTATTTTTATAAAAACATTATTTAGTAGTTAAACTGAGTATAAATAGTTTTGTTTTGGGCCCAGGAATGTATGGTTAACCCATTTCCATATATTTTAGAGACGTCCCGTAGAATAATATCTATCAATCGACAAAATAAAAATGGCAGAAATAGCAGAAAACTGAACTATATTGCATTTACATTATTTTAAATATTGTTAAATGTGTTCAAATATGTCAAACTGGCTTTTAAAAAAGGCGTGGTTAGACTTTTTTGCGAGTTCTAAAAATACCCCTACATTATGGTGTTGCTAAGGGGGATATTCTTCAAATTTTAAAAGTAAACCAATAAATGCTCTCTTTGTTTCACTTTAATCGCCCTATGTAATTAAAACCGTTAAGCAACGCCACTGAGTTTTTTACGGTGATACATAATCTCTAATTAAAGTAAATAACATTAATGTTTGTCAATGCTGCCAATAGCTTAAAAATAAATGCAACAAAAGCACCATTCAGAGACTACCACTTTCACTTTGTAGACGCGTACTTGCTGTTATAACAATTTAGTAATGTTGCTATTACCTGTATAACGATAAAACATACCTTTATTATTACCACAAAGGAATATATTTTAAAACAGATAACACTTCCGAATAATATTCAAAATCCTTAGCGTTATACAGGGTTTTAGAAACTATGGCAACGGAAAGTAGATTTAACTTCATGAAAAGACTACATAAACATACGTTCGGAAATGCGTCATAAGGAAGTTATAAGGCTGAGAAGGATAATAAAAAAATACGGATTTTTATTTAATTAAAAAAGTACAGTTAAAGCAAATCTAGTGTAGTTTGGTATATCTACGCAATTTTTACTTCCTTTTACAATAAAGGAAGTATTGTGGATTCACCCTAAAAATTCGAAATTGAGTTTTAAAAAGATCCCCTGAACCCAAAAATCATTTTTTTTCATTGGTCTGTGTGTCTGTGTGTCTGTCTGTCTGTCTGTCTGTGAACAGAATATCTCAAAAACAAAAAGAGGCATGGCGTTGAAACTTCATATATAAGTTTTGTGTACTATCTAAATGCGATATCAAGCTTTTGAAGAAAATCGCATAACCGGAAGTATGGTGTTTACCCTTGTGATTTTTCAGTTTAATTCGATTTGTTCAAAAACGGCTTTAACGATTTTTTTTAAACATTACATTTTTATTACATTTTTAATTGTGTATTGATGTGAGATAGGTGGTTTTCCAGTTGAATACCTCTAAAATGGGTTTATTTTGTTTTTTTTACTTTTTTTTATTAACTCTTATTTTAAATAGCACACCCGGTATATTATTACATTTTTGAATTCTGCTTAAAATTTTAGAGATTATTTGTCTTTTCAACTACTTTCTATTTTCTATGGTTTCTGTAGAATTAGTAATTTTTTAAAAACTTACAAATGCTTAAAAATTAAAAAACGAATTTTTGACTAAATATAAGATCACTGTAAAAGAAAGTTGTGTGCGTGTATCACACCTTCGTTCGACCTTACTTATAATGATTTCCAATCTGCATTTTCTATATTCTTCTTGTAACTTTATTATCGTGCAGTCAGCATTCTCTTCATTCTTAGGATATTATCACTTGTTCGTCTGCGTAAAGTAGAATATAAATAATTTTGTCTACGACCACCACTAAAAGTAGGCCTTTTAGCGCTAGCTTTTTTCACTAAAAGTGACGTTTTATAATTTAGCGTGTTTAAAATGAGATCAGCTTTTTACTTTTAGCCCATGTGCTAAAAGTGAAGTGGGGTTGTAAAACTACAATTTCGAACTGGAAGTGAGGTTGTAAAGTTATTCTAGTTACTTCTTGCGTTAGAGGTAAAGTGTTTTTTAAATAATTAAAGCGTTATGTAATGAATAAAGTCAGATGTGTACTATGATAATTACTTTTGATAACTGACTTTGACAGTACTGGCTCCGGAAACATTCACCTGCGCGTCAATGCCATCTCTTTATTATGACATAAATTATAACTGTCATAAATGCAAACTTTTGTTAAATCGACATTTATGGATTAATAACAGAAAATTTAAGGTCGTAAAAAATATTGTATGCAAACTCGTGCTAAAGGTGTTATTGCACTCGACATGTTATGAAACTCAGCCTTCGGCTTCGTTTCATAATTTTCATGTCTCGTGCATAAACATCAACTTTTAGCACTTGTTGCATAAATAGCTATTATCAACGCTAGATGATATTTCCGCACTTCCTTTTCCAGATCTTCAACGCTTCATTGAAGTAAATTTTAAATAACGTGGATACCTTAGGACAACTTTGTCGCGATCCTTTATTCACTTTAAAATCTCTTTATGCAACTAACAATACTTTCGTATATATGTTTCATAGGGGAGATATAAGGCTTTCCACATTTTGCAGTTAGATATGCTATCATCTGTTTTATGGAGATCGATATTACTCTTCCATGTGCAAGCATATTTTCACACAATAGCTTAAGCAGGTATATGAGTTTTTAGATTATAGGGGCTATCATATTTTCAATAAATATGTATACGGTATAACTTCAACCATTAATACGAGTCCTTCTTAATTGTTGATTATCAATTGTTAGCGCAGTGCTATAATAACACATTTTAACCACTTCTTAATTAAAAATACTATTTTATAAAAAAAATACCGTACTACAAAGAAGGTAACTTAACAATGAACAATAACAATCTTTTATTTATTAGCAGATTATCACAGCCGCAAAGAATATACATAACTAAACAAACTAAAACAAATAAACAAAATAGTTTTCAGAATATAAAATACCTATGAATAGAAATTAGAAATAATGGATGGAAATAAATCACAAGCAAAAAATAAATGCAGTTAAAAACACTTTTAGGAACCTGTACCAAAACATAACTTCTAGTTGGTAAGGCAGCTATGAAATAATTTACAAGATCGTTTAGATATAAATGTTGTAAATCCTCTATACAATGTGTGTACGCTGACTGCGCAACACTGGAAATCTTAAAGTCCAGGTGTAAATACATAAGATTTATTAGGGGTCTCTTTAGTCTGTATAACTGAATAATTATTTTACTTTCCAAGATTTAGTACAAAGCACAAAAGTGGAGAATAAGCAATCAAACCTTAATAAAAAGATATAAGCTGCCATGGAAATTTAGCACCGATGGCCAACAGTCCAAATTTGGTTTATTTATTTGTTAAAATACTGAGATTGTTACCCTTATCTCTTTTGTTGAATCGATTATTATTCATTTTATTACAATAATTTTTCATCAAAGTATTGGTTCTAGAGCTAATATTCGATATTCTTTCCTAGTTATAATACTGGTTCCCAAGAAAATAAACAACTAACTAAAGGAACGTGAGCTTCGATTTCGATAAATATTGTAAGATTCAGTGTTATTTCAAATGAACCCCTGCTGCCACCGTTGCTGCCAAGACATTTAATGGGAGAATAAACATGACAAGATGAGCAAAACAACAATCCCGGTAAAGTTTTTAAAAATAAAAAAGAATACAGATGACATCCTCTACGGGATGACATCATTCGGAAGTGATGTAGAGCCGTGGGTCCCATATTACTTCGATGTGCAGCATTTAAAACAATCCTCGCTATGGTTGGAACTACTTAGTCTCGGCAAAAGTGTAAGTAGCACTTTGACCGTATGACCATAGCAGTCGGGTTTTAAGGTGTATGGTACTCCGCATGCCACCCTGTCCATAACAAACATGACAAACAAGCAAAAACAACAATCGCTTGTTCCCACTGTCAAAAATATGTATGTAGTAAACATTCCCAGAAGACACTCGTCTGTGACACGTGTAATGATAGATCTGAAGATAGCGAATAGACATACCTTCTATAGGATTATTTTTATACAGTGTCCGCCAAAAAGTGGGCATAATATGGGAAAAATTTTTATTTTGATTTTTCAAAAAAACCTTTACCTAGTCTAAGTTGAGTTAGACCAGTTTTCACTCTTGTGTTCTTAAACCTGGTCTAAATTGAGTTAGACCAGTTTTCACTCTTGTGATATAGCAGTAATCAATTTTTGGCATAAGGATTTATCTTTAGATAAATTAAACACATGCACCACAACGTTTGTGTAGTTTTTTCGACACCCACGAATTGAACACTTATTTGCCATATCAATAAAAATAGAAACAGTTGCACAAATATGGTATACAATTGCAACAATCTAGTCTTAACAATTTTTATTCACGGGTAATTGTTTTGAAACTCTAGCAAATCGCAATGCGGTGTCAATACCTTTATATGACAAACACCTGCAACGGTTATTTACTGTATATTTGTGCAATACTGATGGTAAATAATTCACACATTTACATTACAGTAGTGAGATTTCATTGTTTATGTCCGACCGGACCAACTACTTTTTGGAATAGGGAAATTTAATATCGCTCACTTAGCGGTGACAAAAAATAGGCGATTTACAAAAGGAAAGTTTTATTATAATTCAAGCTGCTATATTTTCGTGTTAGTTGTTATAACAAATTAATAAAACGGATTATGATGAACCTAAAAAAAAACATATTTTGGGGGGGTCAGGCCTCACTCAAATTTATTTGTGGCGGACAGTTGCCTACGTGACCCCCACGGTTCCTACGCACCTGTGCTTGAGGCTAAACTTGTTATCTAAGCAAGAACTCCGCCCTACAACCATTCTGTTCTTCGGGTTCTTCAAATCGCTTTTTACTTTTTTTACGATAAAGGAAGTCTTGGATTCACCCCAAAAATTCCAAATTGAGGTTTCAACAGATCTTCACGTTTTCGAGTCCCCTGAACCCAAAAAATATGTTTTTGTTCATTGGTCTGCCTGTCTGTGTGTGAGTGTGTGTGTGTCTGTCTGTCTGCGAACAGAATATCTCAAAAACGAAAAGAGGTATGACTGTGAAACTTCATATATAAGTTTTTTGTACTATGTAGATGAGACAGCAAGCTTTTGAAGAAAATCGCATAACCGGAAGTAGGTGTTTACTCTTATGATTACATTTTTAATGTATATTGATGTGAGGTAGGTAATTTTCTAGTTGAATACTTTTAAAATGGATTTAACTCCACTGTAAAAGGAAGTTGTGGGAGTGTATCACACCAGATTTTTTAATCTATATTTAAGTACAATTCCGTACAATGGGCTTACTGTTTCAATAACGTACATTTGGATTTACTTCCTTTTTTGTAAATGGATGGATGAATGTCGGCTAAACTCTTAAAAAAATTAAATAAAAAATATACACAATCCAAATAATTCTCGTATATGCACCTACCGCCAATTCAGAAGTACAGCGTGTCGAACAAATACATATTATATCACTATGGCCAGAAGATAAGATACGTTATATTTTGTTGATCTCTCAATCTCTGCCCAAAATAGCTTTACTTCAACCAGGTCCTGAGATTTTGCAGTCTTCTCTTTTCAACATCTCTTTTTTTAAGTAACATTCCTGTAGTAGAGATTGTAGTAGATACTCGTAGCACCTGTTTTGATGCCCTATAATGTAGCCAGGGTATTACATTTCACTGTGTTGCAAATTTTTTTCCTTTGATCTACGATACGCTCATTTCTGAGATAACATCATACTTCAAATGATTATAATTCAGAAGACTAATCTTTCTGTCTATTTCTATATATCATGGATTATTTTGAGTAGATACCCATTTTTCTGAACACAGTTTTGACTTTTTCGATACAGCTCCTTATCTTCTTTGTCACACTGTTCATTAGAAGCGGTGACAAGTTATGTATATTTGTTCACGTTTAATGAATTTTTGATTAATCACAGTATGTGTTATCGGTTTTGTTTATGATCATTAGTGTTACCTTATTTACATTAACGTCGAGGTCATATCGCTGACTAATTTCTGTGACTATTTTCGTGGGATGTAAGTTCTCATTTGTCGGTGTATCGCATGTTGTTTAGTGCCTCTTTATTCAAATGACATCCAGGTCCAATTATTGAGGAAAACAATGATACTCATTTGACGATTAAATTACAGTCCTACCTGCCAGAAAGGCATGCTAGTTTTTAAAATAATAACAGCATTGTAGACCATTTATATACACAAGACCTCTAATTCAAAAATATATTGAATGCAATGAGTTTCTTTTTATCAACTTTGAAATGGACGAATTATGATCGATATACGAGGTACTAGATGATACTAGCGTTCATTGAAAATCTACTTCTCTTATAATAACATAGTATAGCAAAATACCTCATTACGAATTAAAATTGGCTATGCTATGAAAGAAAGTGAGATTCTTATTGGGTGAGGTGTTAGGCAGGGTCGAATTCGCCAAAACTGTCCGTACTAGCTTTGGGAATAGTTAAAAATGAAAATATACTAGCATAAAAATGCGACTGGAAAATATTTAAACCTCCTGCGTTTTGCCGACGATTGCATTTATGCTTAGATGTCGATGAACTACAAATAATGTTAATTCAGCTCAATCACGCCGCACAATAAGTAGGTTTTGAAATGAACCTGGATAAGACGAAAATCATCTCATAAATCCATAAATAATTTACCCTTGAAGATGTCAGTCTGGAGACCATTAGCGCATACATCAACTTAGGGCATCAAATGAAACTGTAGCTAGGCAAAGTGCTTTTGGAAGACTAACTGTAAGGACCCCGAGATCACAATTTGTCTAAAAAGAAAGGTTTTTGACCTCTGAATACTGTCAGTGCTACCTTATGAGCTATGAACTATAACCCTAACACAACCTAAAGAATAACGCAAAGATAATGGGAAATGACAATGCTTGTCTGGGAAAGAATTAAAAGGGTCGATCTTCGATAACGGTTGTATGATGAATAGTAAATATGCTTAGACTTTAGAACAGTTTCGACCAAAGCACAGTAAGGCTATAATTTTAGAAAACGATGTTAGAGAAGAAACTGAAGTCAAGAATATGTCTCCCGGAAATATAGATACTGACAGTTCAACTGCATACAATGTAAGATCTAAAGGAAGAAGACATTGAAACATGGATTCAGTGCGTAAATGTAAACAGGGCTATGAGTTTTTAAGGGACGATCGGATCATTGAAAAATTATCAGCCGAACCTACTACATCAAATCAGAAGGATAACGAACATTACAAAAGTCAAGAGGAAAGTTTAAAGAAAATTCAGCTCCCAGAAGGTCAGGGGCAGTGGATGCCTGGTTAAAATGACAATGACAAATAGACAGTGACTTAAACATATTTTATATTTTCGGGAAATAAAGCGCACCGTAAAAGAAAACAAACAAGAAAAGCTTCAATTCATCGCGAGTCGCAGTTATTCGTGAAAACGTCGGCCCTAATTCGGATAATGAAGGTTATACTGTATTTAGAAATTTAACTGAGAATAAAGTCACGCACATACGTTAAACTTACTACGCAATAAAACGAATTTTAATATAAATACTCATTCTACGATGGGATAATTTGCAGTAACTATCAAATTAACTTTGACAAATCAATTGCTTACAATTGGCTTTTTTAACAGAAACTGCTGTCTTTATACAACATGTGAACATACGGTACGTGCATAAGGTCGAAATAAATTCGATAAAATCAAAATAATCGATTTAAAAAGTAAACTTAAAGGCGTCAATTTTGTTTCCATACGTCTTTGTAATGCAAATGTTCTCATTGTTCTCCTTTCGATTAATGAATACGTTGGAATAACGACAATTGTTGAAAATACCACTTATTACCACTGAATTATGAAATAAATTTAGTACAACTCTGATTTTAAGTTGAAATGATTGATTCAAGTGTTTTCTAATTAGTTTCTTATGTATTTATTGTTTGTTGTTATTTGCTTAGTAACTTGCATCTGGCGATAAATTGATATTTATAACACTTTGTTCTAGTTGGCATGGTTCATTTCTGAATTCTTCGAAGAGAGACGACTAACCACAGTCTTCTCAAAAGGGGGGCGGATTTGCTTCATTAAAGAAAAATATGAAAATTGCAACAAATCTGCTGGCCGTTGTTTTTTTGTGAAGACCCAATCGACATGCCCTGTGGGCACGTCCCTGGAATTACTGGATTAACTGTAATAGATCCAAAAGATACCTCATAAAGTTATAAACAAACTGTAAAAATTTCATTAAAATCGCCAGAAGGGTTTTTTTGATAAAAATAAAAAATGGATATTTTTTTAACTTTCACACCCGTTTTCGGACCCATGTTTATTAGGATTTTTTCTAAACGTATTTTTTAAACGCTCTGTATAATGTAGTAAAGTTCATGCCTGAGACAATTGTATAATGTAGTAGAAAAGCTAGAAACAATTTTTTTACTATAATTGTAAGAGCACTGTAAAAGGAAATTGTGTTCGTGTATCAAACCAGATCTTCTAATTTCTGACATTATTTCTAACTCCGTGGAAATTCTAGTTATTGTTTTAATATTATGTTGTATGGGTTTAAAGTTAATTATTTGTTGTTTGTTTATTTGTTATAGACAAGGTCTAAGCATGCGGAGTACCAAGTACCTTAGACGCCGACTGCTTTGTTCATATGGTCAATGTCCTACTTAAAATTTTGCCGAGACTAAGGAGGTCCAACCCTAGCAAGAGATCTTTTACATGCTACACATCGTAGTAACATGGGACCCACCGCTTTAAATCACTTCCGAATGATGACATTCTGTTAAGGTTTTCAATTTTTTTTAAATTTTTACAAACCCAACCAGGACCGGGAATCGAACGCGCGACCAGGTCCGGCAGTTAATTATTTTGGAGATATTAACGATTTTATGCAAAAAAAATTATGAACTTCAGTCAAGTAACAGAAAACAATAGATTGAAGAAAAAATCTAACCAAATAGTTGTTTGTGGATTAGCTTTCTAGTGTAAAATAAAAGTAGTGTCAAGAAAACTACAGCATGGTGAGAACTGCCCCATATTTTTTATATTCTGAGCATTTTGAAGTTTGATTTAAAAAACCTGTATCCGACCCTAACTAATCGGCTTTCAGAAAGATACAGTTGCTAAGGGAAGACATTACAAGATTTTTGTAATTTTGCTATGGTTATCAACAATACTTTTAACAGAAATTAATAGATCAACAACAGTAAAGTAAAAAGCAGTGACACACTGCATTATTCAGGCAAAACTTTAATAATTTTTAATTCAGCATTGCATAAGACGATTTTAATAATTACTTTCAAGAACATTGGCACTTTTTATGTACTTTTTTGGGCTTTTATTTCTGGGACACCCTGTATAGTATACTCAAAATCTGCAAATATATTAATTTAGGATTTTTAAAAATTGAACACTTGGTATGTTTTTATATTTTTGAACCATGAAATAATATACACGAAAACGTTGAACATATAAATTAATTTTTGTACCAGAAGAAATAAAATAAAAAAATTACAATACATAAAAATCCTACACCTAACTACGTTTAAATATTTTTCCTTCTATTTTCTGAATATTAAAGCTATGCAAAGTGCTCAAAATTTGCAAATTTAATCATTTCGATTTTTTCAATGGTACATTTGTGTATCTTTGTATTTTTGAAGAGTCCTAAATTTAACCGTTTCTCGGATTTCATTTTCTGCTGCATTTCTGTTTTTTCGTGTTATTGCTTGTGACAGCAATTGCTGAATTTTTATTTTGTAAACCTGGTTAAATTAGCGTGTTAACAGAAAGCACCTTAAGCAGCTAAAATTGTTTATCTACGACCACTACTAAAAGTAGGCTTTTTAACACTCGCTTGTTTCACTAAAAGTGACGTTTTATAGTTTAAATTTTACCGTGTTTAAAGAAATCAGCTGTTTACTTTTAGCACATGTGCTAAAAGTGACGCGAGGTTCAAAACTACAATTTCGAACTGCAAGTGAAGTCGTAAAGCTATTCTAGTTGCTTCTTGCGTTACAGGTAAAGCGTTTTTGAAATAATTAAAGCGTTATGTAATGAATACAGTCATATGTGGAGTATCAATAATTACATTTCGTACAACTCACCTTGACAGCACGGGCGTGGCCAAACAATCGCCAGCGGCGTAGCCTACTATTCATTATGACGCAGCGTCGCAGATGCGAACCTTTCTTAAATCGATATTTATGGATTAATAACGGTAAAATTAAGGTCGTAGATAAAATATTGTATGCAACGCGTGCTAAAAGTCGTTTATGCGCGAGACATGTTATGAAACTCAGCCTTCGGCTTCGTTTCATAATTTTCATGTCTCGCGCATAAAAGTCGACTTTTAGCACTTGTTGCATAAATAGCTATTATCTACGACCAATACTAAAAGTAGGCCTTTTAGCACTAGCTTGTTTCACTAAAAGTGACGTTTTATAGTTTAGCGGGGTTAAAGAAATCAGTTGTTTTCTTTAAGCGCATGTGTGGTATAAAGTGAAGTGAGGTTATAACACTACAATTTCGAACTGGAAGTGAAGTTGTAAAGTTATTCTAGTTGCTTCTTGCGTTACACGTAAAGTGTTTTTGAAATAATTATAACATTATGTAATGAATACAGTCAGATGTGGAGTATCAATAATTACCTTTCGTAACTGACTTTGACAGTACTGGCTGCGCAAACATTCGCCCGCGCACCTAGGCCTACTGTTTATTATGACATAAATTATAAGTGTCGTAGATACAAACCTTTGTTAAATCGATATTTATGGATTAATAACAGTAAAATGAAGGTCGTAGATAAAATATTGTATGCAACGAGTGCTAAAAGTCGTTTATGCACGAGACATGTTATGAAACTCAGCCTTCGGCTTCGTTTCATAATTTTCATGTCTCGTGCATAAACGTCAACTTTTAGCCCTTGTTGCATAAATGGCTATTAAATTATGGTGACTTAAGTAAAAGTATTATTAGGTATTATTTGATGAGAATCACATTAGCTGATATACAGGGACAGACAGGAATAACTGACACATTTTGAACACATGTAATTTCAATCATTTTCTTCAAACAAGTAAAAACTAGCTTTAATGTGTATAGAAAAGGTAAGCATTTTACTTGTTAAAGATAGTATCCCGAAGTTGACCTTCATATGTTCGAAGTATGAAAGCTTGCAAATTTTAATCGTTTGGAGAATTTCTATTCCTTTATTCATTCTACGCAAACTTCTTCATTTCGTAACTGGTCGGCCGAGCTTATTTTTAGCATATGTGTATATATATGCACATTTCGAAGGATTCCAGTTTTTTCATACTTCCCCCTGTCAACGTCCATGCCTGGATTACATATAAAAAGACAATACGTAGCAGCGCACCATTCTCATTTTCAGTTTTAGGTTCAAGTCAATAAACTCACAGCAACACGCATTTATATTTAAATAACATTAAACAATGCTAAAACAACTGCCCGTAGTATGCGAATGTTAAACTGCATGGAAGTCCGTCGTAATAATTTTGTGCATTAAAATTCCGCTTCTCAATTAATATACAATTTGGTCCATTAAGCGAATTCCTTTATACACGCTAAATTTTCACAACGCAGCCTAAAGCTACTGCAGCGTAGCGGATTGACCTCGCTTTGGATTACGTTATCCCTTGAGTGGCTCGTATGGGAGCTCCCCACATATACTGCAAGGAAAACCCTGGTTCCTAGCTCTGGCGATTAAAGTGACGTAGCAATTGGGACATCAGGAAACTTATTGACTGCTTTCCAATTGTGCACTTACCAAGTACACGATTAAAATATGTTTATTTGAAGTGCTTGCTACACATAAACACTTATGCAATAAACTTTAGTTACTGAGAGGCTTCTAAGCCGCTGCTAGTTGTTTCGCAGCAAGTGAAATTCACTTAGACTCGCTCACAAACGTGCGCCTTTGGTCTGAGCCCGTTGGTGACTGGTTAAGTTCCCCGAGAACCCGAAAGATCCATATTGATGGAAGAAACACAAATGAGTGATGCACGCACCAAAAAAGATCCGTACTCGTGCACTTTCAACTATGACAATTACAAGGCTTCAGTCTAATTAACAATAAAAAAGCATGGAAACACAAACTGGCCAAATATGTAAATATTAAAATAAACAATCCAGGCAAGGGAAGTCAGATGCTCATTTCAAGCACTAAAGTGATTGAAAATAACTTATAAGAAAACAGTTTATTTATAGTAGGTCATGCTTCTTTAACCAGAAAAAGTCGAAATAAAGATGGGATTGAAATTATTTGTTTAGCCAGTGACCCCTAATGATTCTTTCGACTTGAGTAAGTGTTTGCAGCGCAATTTTAGCTTGAGATATATAGAAATTATAAGATCATTTTAAAAATTGTACAAATTTACATTTAACGATTCTGAAAACATTAAACCGGTGAGATGTTTCCCACTTGGTACACTTATAGAACTATTCGGATACTACTACTTAGTATAAAGTTGTTACATAGTTATTGTAACAACCCCATCTACAAATTGTTTAATTGCAAAACTTTGAACGTCTGTAATTCTGAAAGGAAAACAAGTATTAACATCCAATTTTAAATATGTCAACCTATTTTGCCTGTCTGCTGGTTTGCAGTAAATTTGGTTTACAATCGATCTTAATAGACGATCTGACTTGTCAATTTTTATGATTTGCAATGCTTCAAATGGTTTCTCGAATCACATAGTATGCAGTATAGCAATGTACGTTATTCTAGGTTCCACTCCAAACTGCCCGAGGTAAAACCATACATAATATACGGCGTTAGCTGTGCTGAAGTTGAAGTCGATTTGCTGACGGGCCTTCATCAGATCCGACGGCTAGATATTTTGGAAGATACTGGCAATAGCATAAGCCCGGAAGTAGACATGGGACAGGTGGAAGGGGCTTTTATAATGGGCATAGGGTACTGGACATGCGAACAATTAGTCTTCAGCCCGGAGGGAGAGCTCTTAACTAATAGGACATGGAACTATAAACCCCCAGGAGCCAAGGACATTCCTGTGGACTTCAGAGTTAAATTCCCCAAAAACAATCCTAACCCTGGAGGTGTACTGAAGTCCAAAGGTATTTGATAAGCTTTTATAATCCACTCGCAGATATTCACGGAAAAGTTTTCAGCCACCGCCGAACCACCGCAGAACATGGCTTGCGTTGTGCCGCTTGCAATCCGACACGCAGTGAACTCGGCAAGGGCCGAGGCCGACCCTAGCGCTAAAGAGTGGATTCGTTTCGGTAAGTTTGAAGGAAGCTAAGGTTTATGGGGATTTATTTAATTGTAATTGTTTCACTTCGCAGATGGTCCTTCTAGCGTCGAAGTTACGTTCCAGCAAAGTTTACATGATTACAAACAATATACTTTGTAAAATATATTTTTAATGAAATTAGATTGTAGATAAACGTATATTTAGTAGAAAAAAAATAGGATTTTGTTAACAACATTAACAGCGCAGTGTTTATTTACCATATAAAAATTTAATACCAACTCACATCATAAGATGACGTATATTGTTTAGACATAAGTTGTGGTGTAGGAACACAGAAATATAAATAAAGGATCTATGGTGATGTTATTAATGTTTAAATATTGTGAATAGAAAGTACCTATACACAATCAATTGCATATTTTCCATCTCCAATTCGTATTGATTTAGGATCTGGTCCTAATACTAATATATTTTTAAGAAGCAGATACCCATCTCACATCTCAATATTTGGTGATCTTTTCTCTCTGCATGTGTTAGCTGCAAGCCGTTCTTTCCCAACCATCTATTTATTCTGTCTATTGCCCATTCTATTCTATATGTTCCATCTCGTCCATGTTATACCCACGTACTATAACCGCCAGGTCGTCTGCGTACCCTATCGTGGTATTTTCTGGAATTTCTAGTTTTAATACTCCATTGTAGTACACGTTCCAGAGTGTCGGTCCGAGTACTGACCCCTGCGTTACGCCACATGTTATCTCCAGTTCCCTCTCCTCTCCTATAATGATCTTCCTGTCATGTAGGAAGCTGTCCAATATTATTACCAGATACTGCGAGATTGCAAGTCTCTTTATCTTTTCCATGATCCCCTGTCAAGGCCAAGTTGAAAGCGTTTTTGAATTCTAGTACGACTAAGTCCCGGGTAGTGTAGCTTGAACAAGCGTCCACGTTCGATCAGCAGAGTTAAGTAACGATCTCTCTGGTCAGAACTTGGATGGGAATTTCACGGCCGCATCTCTAGGCGCCTCGTGGTACAGCTGCCACGGAAATAGTTGGTCCCGGATGTCATAATAACATCATGACAGTCGTTAGTGGGATTGGAAGTCCCCATAAAATGTACATCGACGCTTATAATTGTCCTAACGGCTGTTGGCTGAGTGCTACTAAACAAAATAAATAAATAAACTCAATTTGTAATTTCTCGTTTACTATCTTTTCGAATAACTTCCCCATTGTGTTGATAAAGCATATCAGTCTCTAGGTCTCAATATCACTATTTCCTGGTTTTTCTATCAACACAACTGTGGCTCGCTTCCATTCTTTCGGGATATGTCCTATGGTAATGGGACTATTTATAGTTACCTTTAGAATCTCTGGATTTTATTCCGCCACCGGTTTTACCTACTACTTCGGGTAGAATCTCATCCGGCCCAGCCACTTTGCCCGTCTTCAGGGTTAGTCCTTCCGCTTTAATGTGTTCTGTCGTACAGAGCCTTATATCTTCGATCCTTACGTCTACTGCCGTTCTAGTCCTAATTCGATGCTTCGAAAACAGGGTTTTTGCTATCAAGAGCTGTGCCGCACCTGTTAATGTTATGGGCGTACACGCAATCCAATTTTTCCACTAGCTATTTTGTATTCGGTGTCCCACACTTCAGTCTCTGTGTTTTCGCAGAGGTCATTCTAGGCGCTTCTCTTTACCTTTTTTATAGCTCCCTTCAGTGCTGAACGGCAATCTCTATAACGTTGTTGTAATTGTTGCTTTATGTCATCGCTTTGGTTGTTCTTTTTATTCGACCTCATTAGTTCTCTTTTTGCTTTTACGCTGTTTTCTCGGAAGATTTTGATCTCTTCCGACCGCTAATATGCTTGCTTAAAGTTATCCTTCTAGCTACCTTTCTTAGTGAAAGCTAGATTACATGCAGTTTTCATTATGTCCCTCAGTTGTTTCGTCGTATGTACCAGCATCTTCTTTGTTATAGCATTTTCTATTTGCTTTAGTAACTCCTTTTTTAAAATAAAATGTGACGGGTCGAATATCTTTTAATTTATTTCAATTTGTTCATTAAACGCCCGGCAACTTTTCTCTCGTCTCGGCGCTTACTAGGTTGCCTCTCTGGGATTTCTTTACATTTTGAAATTGCAATGCGTGCGCTCGTTCGGCGCATGTACATTCAATGCAATTTCCGGCTTCCATTTTGGGAAATCGGGCATTTTCTAAATCCTCTTCCGAACTACAAGTTGTTTTTTCGTGGCTCCGTTTTGATGGCACTTGTTGAGTGGAATTATCTCGAAAAATGCACATAATCCGGTGCGTGATTGAATTTTGGTGTTAATTATGTTACACGCACCTCTCTGAGAAACCAGGAATGAATGATAGTTCAGAAGTAGAAATCTTCAGGCCGTTTAAAATTCGTAAGCTAGGCTTTGCTAGTCTTTTTATGGCGAATGGGCTCCGACAGGGCCCCGCTCCTGGTTCAAAGGTTAGAAGTTTCTTGTACGCGGCGTCATTGAGTTCGTTCACGACGATACCCCGAGCTCCAGCTGGTGACCGCAGTTCAACCTGGAGGTGCACTTCGTATCGTGCCTTCGCGCTTACCAAATATTGTGTCAGTTCATATCTTGCACGTCATAGCAACCTGCAGTTGTTTTATGCTATTAAATTGCCTTTTGTATCGCTACTGTTAAGGAATTGCAACGCAACCTCCAGTTGCTTTATGCTATCAAACTGCCTTTTTTATCGCTGCTTTTAATGAATTACAAAGCAACCTTCAGTTGCATTATGCTATTAAATTTTCCTTTTTGTATATCCGCGGCTAGTTAATTGTAAAGCACCCTTCAGTTGCTTTACGCCGCTAATTATTTTCTTTTACTTCTGCTGTTATTAATAGTAAAAATAGTAAATGAGACTTATTTGGCACAACTCATTTTAAGAGCGACATTGTTTGCATTATCTTTCCCAATTACACGAGAGCTGCATTTAAGCGCACCAATTAGCGTATCAACATTGTCAAGGCCTCCGAGGTTCCGGGTACGACGGATTAAGCAATAGCTTATCACAGTAGCTTTGTCTTGTGCGCTTTACACAACGCACTCAAATAAGGCCCCCTTCACTGCCGGCTGTTTGCGCCTAGTATTCTAGTCTCGCCTGTTAGCTGGCACGAGACTCGTGTGCTATTTCAATTCAAGTAGAATAGATCAAATGTCATTTCTCACACCTGGACTCATCCTGAGCTTAATGAGCCCAATTTAGTGGTTAATCGAAAAGACACTTTAGCGCGGAAGAAATATATTGTAAATTTTTCAGTGGCACGAGATTGTAAGCTATGGCGATTTATATTTTTCGGAGGGAGTATTGGGAATTTATATGTGTTGTTTTTTTTTAATGTGGCAACCCTTTTGTCTGCCAAACTATATTAGGGGAGATTAAAGCTGCGGTACTTGATTGTATTTTGACTTTTTTTTGGGTTTATTCCTATAGGTACTATATATGCTACCGACCATTGCAGTAAGGTCAATACGGTAAGTGGGTTTATTTTATTTTGTTTTTTTTTATTTTTTGAATTTGTTGGTGAGGTTGCGTCCGCTATTTAGGACCAATAGTGTGAGCCTCTCGTTGTGCTTTGTACAATTTTAGGTTCTTGGTGCCCTGGCAGATATTTAGCTTACATCGCGATTACGCAGAAGCTGGATCGAGATCCACGCCCCCCTTCGAGCTAGCCGAAGCACTTCTTTATCAACTTCCTCTTTACAAACCAGCATTTTTTTCAACTCCTGATAAGGCTTAGCCTCAGCCACGTTATAAAATATAACTACATCATTGAATATTGTGTTAGTATTCAGTGCTCAGTTAATTTGATCTGCGCATCTTAGGTGACAGGCATTGAATAATAAATCGACGTTTGCTGGTATACTCACGCATTTTATGTTAGACCTATAGGGTTTTGGTTAAAGTGAATCATATGTATATAAAATTCATTTTGAATGTATCTTTTCCTGTCTTCATTATAACGGCTTCAGTAACTTCTCGGTGTGTTTTCTTTATGCATTCTGTAAAACCTATAGGAAAATAATCAAACTAAAGCAAAAACTTGTATTCAAGGGGATGCTTAAGATAAGTTCCGCCATCTGCAACGCCTTGCCGACGCACCACCTTTTGTAAACAAGCTGTGATCGTCTTTTCATAATTTGGGAAAGATTGACACCTAACATACGATAATTACGCAGTGTCCTTAACTCTAATTAACATTCTCGATGTGCCCGCTCAGACAAATCAACAAACCCAAACCTTCTAGTAATTTGACCCCCCCCCCCACGACCCCCCTCCATGTTTCACTGAGCTAGGCCTAGAAAATATTGTTATTACGTGAAGCACGCCGTTTGAATATGGTTTCAATTGAAATCATTGTTGTAATCAGACCGCTGCCACATGGCTTGCGAATATAGTTTCTTTTTCTGCCATATAAGGTAGATAGAAGGTGATAGAAAGGTTCACCTTACTCTTGGTACTCGTATGTTTAATTCCCCAGAAATCATCAACCAAGAAACTCGATTCTATACCCTAGTAGCTTTACTTGTCTGATATATTATTTCTCATTGGTTTTCTGCTGCGTGTAACGTTCGTTCTAATATGTCTGAACTCCATGACCTTATGTACACAGTGTAGATAGGCAGTTTTGCATCGCCGTGGTTCTTTTGAGATGACAAGCGATTTTGTCTTGTTCACAGAGATGATTATGTTCCCTTTTCATCCGTTAGCTCGAATCTACACAGCAGCATCTGCAAGTCATCTTCGCTTTCTGATATGATAACTCCGTCGTCAGCATAACCACCTACTTTGATTTCTTTACCACTTATTCGGTACTATGTCTGTCTCAGCTTATTTGATTTCTTTATTGATTTCGTTTATTATTAAGTTGAACAAGTATGGGTTGAGACTGCTTCGTTGTCTAATAATTCGTTCATTCTTTTGAATGTTGTGTTTTTATTGATCTCATGATCACCGGTATTAATACACCAGCTGAGCATGCTTCAGTAGGACATTAATCTACTAGATAGTTGCCCATTGGGAGTAGGTTGGTAGTGGGGTAGTAATTGAAAAATAGTTACATGATGGTCTATGCGAGTAGCTATTTTGAAAAATCAACGCATGTTTGATTTAATTATCTCTAAATTATTATTGATATTGCACTGCATGGGCACGTAAAGTCATTTTATATATTTTTAGGATGCTGAACACGTTTCCGATAGCAGAGATACTGAAAAGTGATCACTAATTAGTCTTAGTAAGGCAGATACGAAACAACATCTTTTATGTTTATACTAAGATTTGCATTGTCTTATAAAACATGAAGTAGCAAAAATTTTATAATTCGTATTACATCACTAGTTTAAATATTCGGCATGCTTCCTTATTATCCACATGACGTGGCTCGACCTTATATGTACACATAACGTGATGCGACAATACTCCTATAAATTTACATAACATAACAATAACCTACATTGCAATATTAGAATACTAATTTGTGACAATCAGTAATGGATACACTTTCTCAATGACAGTAAATGCAACAAGATACTCCAGCTGAAATCGCAAACATAGAGACTTATGTTTGCCCTTTTCAACACAATTTAGACATGAGCAACTAGACAAAGTTAACTTTTCCTCCCAGCGACGGCTATGAGAAAAAAGTAACCTTACACGTGAGAGCCGTAGACGATTATCTACTTCTTCAAAATCAAACAATTTAGTATGAAGTTGTGATTGAAGTTCCTCTTGGGATTGTCGCATACTCGAGCCCGAAAAGCCCACATCACTGCATACTCCAGCCCGAGGAGTCCGCTCCACCGCCTACTCCAGTTTGAAGAATCTACCAAACCGACTATACTCCAGATTGAGGAGCTGTTTGCCGCTTGTTACACTCCGCCCTGAGTCTACCTAGAAGAAAGAGACCGAGACTTAGCATCCTGATGACTCAGCCCTACCGCCTTCTACACTCCATCCGGAAAGCCAGCATCCTGACAAACCCTCACCGCCGCCTACTACACTCAACATCGAGAGCCAACACCTAGACGAGCCATCACCGCCGACGACGACGGAGACGAGTTACTACAGTTACTCCATCGGAAGTTGCACTAACCTCTGTACCCGGCCACGTCAGGAGGTTCACCTTCTTGTACATAAATAATTTATTCTTAAGTTCTGTACATAAGAAGGTATAACATAATAAAAATCAACCGTTTCGCTGAAAGATACGCCTTGAAGTTCTGAAGCACTTCCACCATTCGCTTCAACGCTGAGCCAAGCCAGAGGACATTTGTTATACGTTAAAAAGTTTCTTAACTACGTTATCAGATTGGTGTATTGTCAACACTCGTGGACTGTACAACCTGGGGTCGTAAGTTCAAATCTCGATTCAGATAAGATTTTTTTAACTATCGAATGATGCGGATGCAGCAAACTTTTCTCTGTTCTCACCTTTAAATCTGAAATGTCAAATTATCGGCGCTCTCTGTCCCATTCGTACTCCTATCGGTACTTATAAATCTCCGATTCGATTTCGAACCGATTTTCTCCGTAGGGGCTGTGCAATTATTAGTTGTGGTTCCCTTTACAAATTCTCTTTAGCCCAAGTTGTCGCACATATGACGCGATAATGTATATAACATAATATAATAACGGTCATACTACATTGAAAGTAACGGTTTAACAGATTACGAAGGCTCTATGTGTTTTAAGAAGCGGGCGTCACAAAAAGTGCATGGCAAAAACCGACCCATGCCAGCAGTGTGCCTAAGTATCGATGATGGAATTGCACAGTCTAATCTTGGTTACAATTTGTTTCTTTGTGAAGATTTTATTGATAAGTGGTAAATTTGTCCTACAGATGGTGTCTGATATATTAGCATTCTTATCCATGAATCCATTTTCCAAAATATTTTTAACGCTGCATTTCCAATAGCTGAGACCTAATTTATTTTTCACAGTATCTTTAAGTATTTATTGCATAATTCTGTTTCGTCTTTTACCCCTGGATAATATTCATCCACGTTTTAATATTACTTTCTATATTCTTTGATAAAATTTATGGTGCTCTCTCAGTTCATAATTCTCTGAATAATAATTTCTAACATTCCCGTACATATTATTTATGACAAGGATTTTGTTATGTGTCATCCGCCATTCTGTCCCCCTTGATTTTTTTAAGTTATTCCAATAACACCAGAAAAAAAATTAAGTCTCTAACGTGTTCAGCACGCATATACGATACGATACCTCACATGCCTATGCAGTAGGATTCGAAAATTACATGTAATTTATTTTATGTTACATTACAATGTAATATTTCATGTAATATTACAAATTAATGTAATATAAATGTAATATACAGGGTGTTTCAGAATAACTGTTCCTAATTCTCAGAATTGAGAGAGGGCATGTTATTCAACACTTTTTAATAATAAACTAGTGTGTCAGGTCATTTTGTATTTTAATTAGCCACCTAGGCTTTGGGCAGCGTGCCCGTATGCTAAACCCTTTTAGTTACTTATTTGGCTTCATCGCCTAATTCCATAATAATGATTTTGCACATATTTGGCCTCAAGCGCAGTATTTCTCGTCATCCGGGGCACCCCTTTGTTGGTACTTTGACAATCGGGGGTTAACGCTCGCAGGATTTCCGAACCTTCTAGAATTTACGCTGTTGGTGTGACTGCAAGGCCTCGCGCTGTCTTCGTTACCGGCACTTATTTGTTTTATTGATCGCCTCACGATTGGCTGCCGAGATATAGTCACGTGGGGACGCGACGGATGTGTCAGGTTGAAGCGTTTTCCTCTTGGCAGTTGATCGCAGCTCGTTGCAGAAAGCGTTCGTTTGGTGGTTGTGTGATCCAGGCGGCGTCCTTTGGCCCCTTAAGTGCCCGAGGACGCCTGCCGCTGTTGATTAATATTGTTGCCGTGGAGGCCCCCTTTGGTGTTGCCCGTTTCGAGGTGTTGCAGCGAGCGCTGCGAGAATTGTTTCACCTTCGAGAGGTGTCGTGGTTGTGCGAGCTCCGAATTGTTTCGGCGTAGCGTGGGTGCATCTTGAGTCCAGTTTCTGCTCCCGTAAGTAAGGGGTCGTCCCCTTCATCTCGACATTCGAGGATCTGTCCCGCAGAACGTAAGTGGCCCATTTTCGTCGTCAAGTTGTACGCGTCCTGACGCGTCGCACGTCGCCATTATGGCGGATACCCACTCATCACTATAACCGTCGAATATCGAATGTTCCTGCCACCTAAGACTGTAGCCTGCCGCAACTCAACTGTACCAGGCTTCCCTACCGCTTACGTATTAAGGTATGTGTCTTTGAACTGATTACCGTTGTGAACGCGAGTGTTCCTGTCCCGCGGGGAGCATTAAGTCCCGTGTGCGAGTTGTTTTGGAACGCCGCGAGCGAGCCCGTCACGTCTCTTGTGCCTACAGGCACTGTCGTCATATTTGCCCGCATTTCCAAATTACAGACTGTCTATTTTACAAGGGCTTGCGTTACTGTATGTTGCATAAGGCGTCGCGCCCACATGCTGTGCATTCATTTCAAATTACCGATTTTCTATTTACAAGGGCTTGCATTACTGTATGTTGCATAAGGCTTCGCGCCCACATGATATGCGTTCATTTCAAATTACCGATGTTCTATTTGTAAGGGCTTGCGTTGATGTGTGTTACATAAGGCGTGGCGCCCACATGCTGTGCGTTTATTTCAAATTACCGATTTTCTATTTACAAGGGCTTGCAGTACTGTATGTTGCATAAGGCTTCGCGCCCACATGCTATGCGTTCATTTCAAATTACCGATGTTCTATTTGTAAGGGCTTGCGTTGCTATGTGTTGCATAAAGCTTCGCGCCCACATGCTGCGCATTCATTTCGTATTTTAGACTGTATCTTTGCACGGGCTTGCGCCTAGTGCTATCTTGTTTATTCTGTACATCTGTCGCTAGGTTTAGAACGTGCGCCAGCTGGTGTTTTCTTACATATAATATATATATATATATATATATAGGGCGACGCACTCCGCTGCCCCATTGTAACCCGTGATTCAATACATGACTTGTTAATTAAGGGAACTATTGTTTTGTTTCAACTTGTGCATGTTCTGTTTCAGATAAGCGCCCCTTCAGTGTAATGATTATTGTGCGACGGGACGAGGGAGCCTTGAGCGTACAGGTGGGTGAGACAGCTGCGTAGTCGCGGCCGGATTGGCACCTAATTACAATCTTTGCATAAGGCAATCCCGAAATTGTTATTTGAACTTGCAACTCTTGAGTAATCCTATCGATGGATTATCGTGAATGCTTCGCCCCGTCTAACCGCCCAGGTCCGGTTAGTCGGGTTAAGACAGGCTTGGTGGCGCCCTCATTATTTTACCGTTAGTTACCGACCTTCTGGCCGTTACCCTCAGATAATCTCGTTAAAGGACCCGCCCATCTCCACTGAAAGTCTAGCTCGGCCTAACTTGTTGCGGCGTGGTTGGCGGCCTAGGAGATATTTCGTCCCGATTTCGTCAGTTACGGCTCGCGCCGGCCGTTTCGTTATTGTATGAGCCGGTGCGGTGTCGTAAAGTCAGTTTAAGACCGTAACAAGTGTTCGGAAATACTTCCGTTTCGAGATAATACGACATTAAGGAATTGAGTCTTTCAACATGATGGTGCACCAGCGCATTTCGGTTTAAATGTTCGAGACTATTTAAATGCACAATTTCGAAACCGAAGGATTGGGAGACAAGGTCCTATTCTTTGGCCTGCACGTTCGCCAGATATGACTCCAATTGATTTTTGTATTTGGGGTCATATTAAATCACTCGTCTATGCGACACCTGTGGACGCAGCAGAGGAGTTAGTGGCTCGAATTATTCTTGCTTTTGATGACATTCGTGATCGTCCGCAGATATTTCAAAGAATTGGTCGGTCAATCACACATCGTTATACCTTGTGTGTCGACAATGGCGGCCATAACTTTGAACAATTCTTATAATTTTTGTGTAATACCATTTTTTAAATATTAATAAAAATTGCAACCGCTGGAAATCAATAAAATCGTTACTTTTCACATTGAGATTATTTCAAGTACTCAATTCGTTAATGTCGTATTATCTCGAAACGGAAGTATTTCCGAACACTAGTTTATTATTAAAAAGTGTTGAATAACATGCCCTCTCTCAATTCTGAGAATTAGGAACAGTTATTCTGAAACACTCTGTATAACAACTTACCGGTATTTGCTAAGAATGTTTATTTATAAATTATAAACGTTTAATAAATGTGTGGTATAAGTTACCAACTACCCTACTTTACGTACTAACTTAATAGTTAATACTCGTACTACATACTATCTGATCACTAATAACTAATACTAACAAAGGGGAAATGTAGAGACACAACAAATCCTGAATATTTCTAAATATCAATTTAAATTACTTAATTAATTAAATCACTCATATTAGTCCCATTCTCATATACAATACCGCGAGCGGTCGACGAATTGCCGAAAATTTTTGTCAAAGGGTATGAGTGTTTATTGCTTCGATATAAATTGGTCGAGTGCGACAGCACGAGACCAATTTTGAAGCAATAAACACGAATAAACGCTTTGACAAAAATTTATGCAATTCGTTGGCTGCAAGCGGCATTTGAAGAACTATTCAACGAACAAAATTGACATTTCTTAGTAATTAATCAATTTTATCACGTCCTCTTTGAAAATAAAAATCTGTTGACGTGAAATAAATTGTTTGTCAAATTTGACATTGCTAATATCATATTTGATAAATGTCACAGGAAGAGAAAAAAAATGTCATTAAAATTCCGCTAGCGGAATTGTTGCACAGTTTTATGCTGATTGGTGGCAAATGACATAAATACTAAATTATGATTGATGAATAGTTAACTTGAAGAGGGTGAGTTGAATAGTCATATGTATCGTCCTCAACTGATTCACCTGACACCAAGTCCACATCATCTTCACCTTTGTCATAAATTTGTTATTATTTCACTCTCCGTGGAAGTAGTACCACTTTACTCATACTGCTTTCGCTTGCTTTTCGTTTTTTGGACCTTATCTTACTGGTAGACGCCTTATCTTTTGCCACTTCTTGTTCCTCTTCCTCTTCATTATAAAGTGTATTTCTAATATTATTGTGACTGACACTAATATAATTGGAAAATAATTTTCGATTTGGTTTTCCTTTTTGAGTTTTAATTAACTCGTCGGAGAGGAGATTAAATTGTATTTTATAAATAAAGTTTACCTGCACGTTCATTAGCCAATCGGTTTCTAGTTTTTGTGTTTATGTATTGATACATACTAAATGACCGCTCGCATGCAGCTGAAGTAGCAGGTAGTATTAAAATTTGATTATCAAGCTCCGAATTTGCAAAATATTTTTACTTCCCTCATCTAAAAGAGGAAGGAAGTATTGTAATCACGAAACAATTACCTTCCGAGATTTCTTCAGATCTTCACGTTTCAGGGTCCGTAGATGACGAAAAACAGGTTTTCTCAATTCCATCTGTCTGTCTGTCTGTCTGTCTCTGTCTGCCTATCTGTCTGTTGGCAGTATAACTCTAAAAATATTACTTGAGGGAAGACGATATTTTGCATGCATATTATATGTTTAGCTGGCATGGAACACTGAGAAATTTCTGAGAAATATATACATTGTGAGCACCTTAAAAAATAAAGTTCTGTTTACTTTTGCTTTACCTGAGAAATAAATACAAATAATAATTTGGTGAAAATGAGACTTAACAGATACAGGGTAAATATCACAAATTGGACAGAATAGTATGATGATTCCTAACGAAGCAGAAACTCGTCCTCTTAAAGCACGTCCGTGGCTCTGTTATTTTAGCCGCAGAGCGCGGAGTGCGGATCCCAACGGACTACATTTTTACTTGCTTCGTCTAAAGGACACAGTTTTTTATTTGTAAAGGATAAAAGTAATAATTTGCAAATAGCTCACCCTTTTCATTGGCGAAAATGAGACCTAGCAGATACAGGGTAAACATCACAAATGGGACATAATAGAATGGTGCTTTATAACGCAGCAGAAATTCGTCCAATCTGATCACGCCCGTGGCTCAGTTATTTTATATTCGCCTCGGAGATCGGAGTTCGACTCTCAGCGGACTACATATTTCTAAATTTGCAAATTGATCAAGTTTGCGCGAGGAAGGTTTCGGGTAAACTCCGTTACAGATTTTTAAATTTGCATAGGTTCAGGATACGTATTTATACTACACAACTACTTTATTTATGTACCATCGAAAAATTAAAAATCAGGACATCCACAGTTCAGTCGTGTAACCAAGATGTATTTCTTAGTCTCCATGTGGCTCTTTGAGTGCATACATGATATTTGTTATAATCTGTATGGATATATTTTTTCACTAAGGCACTCTATTTCTATTGCAATGAAACTTACTGCGAACTATAACAAAAACGACAAAATTCACTAGAGCACTTGTACGGATTTTTTCGTGTGTTTGGGGTTTCCTATTCCGGATATTCGGGGGGTACCGAGTTACGAGGTCATCCCGGTGTGTGAATATTTCTTTATATCTACGGGGTGTCATAAAATGAATTACATTTAGTATACTTTGAATTTCCCATAATGCAATACCAACAACAATCTAGGGCACAAAAATCTACATAGAAACAAAATTCAAAACCTACTAGATGTAATTTGTTTTAAGACACCCAGTATGGTTTCTGTTGTTAGTAATGATACAAATTCAAATATCAGAATTTAACCGCAGTTAAAATGTATAATAATTTGGCATCTTTATCAAAGATGCTGCAACAAGTCAAAGTTATATATTCATTCGGGAAATAATCATGCTGAGTATACCTACTACATATAAACAAGCCTGAATAAATTTGGACGATTTTTTGTCAAACTGTTTTGTTCTGAAGAATTATGTCTTGTAAATTTTTACAGGGAAGGAAAAGGTCAACATTTAATCGGCTATTTAATTAATGTTAATAATATTTTAGTCAGCAATCTTAGAACTGCAAAACTAATTCTGCGTCCGCTTTAATTTCTAGCTGGAATGAGGATACCCTCAGACTTTCTTTCCACTGTATTGGTATTCGTTTGGAGTGTAGGATTTACCTATATAAGATATTCAACTGATCCAATAGCAAGTTTCTTCTTAAAAACCTATTTTGCTAAAAATACATGTTTACTTCAACAGAAGCACATCTTACGTTTGAGGTGTATAAAATTGTTTTCAATAAAATATTTCAGAAAAAAATTTTTCGGTAGTATTAAAACCTCTCTCGCAACCCTTTCTCAAATTGTAAATTTCATCGTGGATACATTTTACAGAGCACTACCGAACACTACCGACAGCCTGCTGCACTTGAGCATTGAACTTAAATGACATCCTTTCAGTGCTTTCTGCAGGAGACAGAAACATGAGAACAATATGATAAGTTCGCGCTCTAAGGAAGATGTGTCGTGATGCACAAGCAGCAATTTGGAACTTCTTATTTGCTTCAGGTCCGTAATGTCCTTACAATTTGCTTTCCTTCATCTAAATTATGCAGGAAACATACTTGTTTATCTTCACTCTGACAATATTTCCTTAATTTTTGAATATCTGTTTCTTAACTCAAATACATTATACGATAACGAAATCTACAAAAATTGTGTTTCAAATACCAAAAATTAAATAGTAAACGGCACACTACTTTTAAAATTTGTTTTTGTGTATCTAAAAATATCCCGTAGTCCAATTTCCTTTTTTTTTCACAAATAGCCTTTCAAACAAAGAAATCGTAGATATTGTACACCAGAACACATTTCAGAGGCACGAGAGAGAAGCGGGTATCCATCAGAGTTCTTCTTCTTTCTACTTTGCCAAACATAAAAAATATAAAAATAAAATCTCGCGTCAAATAACGATGGATCTTTTATTTAAATTTGATTCCAACCTAGTTTTACAAGATCTTGTTGCTGCACGTAGATCCCTATAAGTACAATTTAACTAACTTTAGAATGCCGCTCTTTTCGCAACTACCAAAATATATCCGCGTTAGTTCAATGGTATAGAATACGCCCTTACGTACGCAGCAGCTTTCGCTGATAAGCGAAACATCTTTTAAGGCGATTACAGTTACGTTATCTTCCTAAATTCGATGTAACTAGCAAACTTTGTACCGCTCTCATATACATTAGAGATGATTACCATGTTCCTCTCCTTATACTTGACAGCAGTTAAATACGGCACTTAACCTTCTATACAATTTTGTTTCCATATTATAGCTATAAATTGCAAAAGCAAATAGACGTACTTAGCTGAAGCTTGCAAATACTTCAAAGAAATGAGCGAGAAGAGATTGAGTGGAAACATAACGCTAAGCTTTTCTAGATCATATTAGATTTTCATACGTAATCTATTAGGTGGTTGTTTTGATTTCTGAACTACTGAATTAGAAAATAAATCGATTATTTTAAAAAGACAAACTGTGAACCTCCAGACAAACAACTAAAAGTAGGTTATCTACTTTTTAGAGAGCGGAATTGTAATATTTTCTCGGAAAATCAGTTCCAAGAAATGATGGGAAGAAAGTGTTTTAACGAAACCATCACAAAATACCTAAAATTAAATTTTGCATGTGGAGCGAATGCATACAGGATGCTAAAACATATACTGTCATTTTCCTGTATGTGTACTTTAAATCTACATCTAAATTTAGATTTGGAATTTTCGACAAAGTAATAGACCTTTTGAGAATAAAACCGAGAGAAATAGACTGTATGTCATCACTCAATGAAATGGATATCAAATCTATCATAGATTACTGCGTTACCACAAAGGCCACAATGTGAGAATGGAAAAAAAATGACTGTAAGCCTAATTATCTCAAAAGCTGTAAGTGGAAAAATTGTACACCTGTATTTTGTAGCCTATTAACTTCTCTTTTAGATGATTTTCTTTTTAGTTTTCTACGAACAAAAATAGCAAAGTTATGATGGTTTAAAGTGTTTGTTCTTTTTCGCTCTTTCAAGTAAAGATTATCTTTGTGCTTGAATGTTTGTCAGGCACTATGAAAGTACGCCTATAAAATTTTCTTTTGAATAAAGCTTACACGTAATTAAATTATCTACAGTTTGTTATTTTCTGTTATACTATGGACAGGACCGGCTTCAATATTGTATTCTTCAGCAATTATACAAACTACATATGATATTTTTCTAAATATTTTAAAATACTCATTCGAAAACATTATCGTTGTTTGTTTAAGTACAATTATTTCTGTTTTGATTAATATATTAGCATATTTACAATCCACTCTTACACAAACATACATGAGTAATAAGTAAATCGTATAAGTATGCTGGTGACTTGAGAGAGATCCTTCCATTGCTGTTACTCCTGAATAAAAGGCATAATCCTGGTTGGGCTGAGTTATGAGGGGTTGTGGCCATTGGCAATTGAAATAGTAGTGCATTAACTACATATTACCTTTCTTGAGTTATTTATCATGTTTGACTGCCATAAAAATCATAAAGTGAAGTATTGCTCTTTTTTCGAATTAAACAACACTTTTTCTGTAGTTTCTGCTTCATATCTTGAAAACCATTAGGTTAACAAAAAATATATTTTTTATAATTTAAATCTGAAAGAATTCTCTACTTTTTTGTATTTACAATATTTTTTCTGAAATTTAGGTATTTAAAGTTACAGTCTTTATAACGTTTATAATAAAACTGTACTTTTGTAGAGTAAAAAAACTGTAAAGGAAACTTACCTCGCACGAATTAGATCAATTTGAAAATTTAAAAAATGTTGCTCGCTGGGGTTAGAACTCCGCCGCATCTGCGTAGCGATTGTAAACGCATCGACTTGGCGTACTTCGCCATCCATACTGTAATTTTTTGTGTCTATGGCATGACAATAAAAATTATAAATAAACTAAAAATCATACTTTTTAACCTTATACATATTACCTACATGACAAATTATTTTTAATTCATTCACTGTTCGGTTTTGAAATGGGTCACCCGATATACAGGTTAATTGTAAATTAAGGCCAGTTAAAGTATTACATTGTTATGAAATATCGAATGAACTTTTATATAGAAAATCGATGCGTTTTTATGTCACCAATATTTTAAGGATACGAACAGAAACAGCCGACTTTCGGTTAAACCGAAAGTTTAATTATTTTTGCTTTTTATTATGGAACACCCTTATTAACTTGACAGTGGGGATAGGGATAGGATATTACCTTTAAAAAATTGTTAACTGACTATATGCCTAAAGTTAATAATTAACGAGTTATTAATACTAAAGTGTTATATGTACACAGAAACAGTATTACTAATTACATTAAAACTCATCGCATACGGCTATAAAAACAATAACAGACAAACAGACATACAAACAAATAAACAAATGCTCAGTAACTATCAAAGATTATGTTGAACAGATCTGTTACAAATAAATTCGTTTTCCAATCAAAAACGCGTGAATATGCTAAAAATACAGTTTTTGTGTCAGAAAAATTCTCAACGACCGGCTGAAATGTATAGATATTGTTACTCAAAGAACCAACAGCCATATCAGTGTACATTCGCTGAACTGGATATTAAATTGCAAACTTACGGACGTTTCTCTACAAATCCAGGAAATCCTAAACGTAGCTAAATATAAATAGGAAATTTCCTAATGAAGATATTGAACTGGCGGATTTCAGAGAAATTCCGCATATTTCAATAAGGCAGGTATCCATTCAAACTAATGCAAAGTTTTAAAACTAACATAGCCTCTTATGATTGTATTCAGCTCAAAGTGCTATTGGCTATATAACTTTAAACGCTAATACCTCGTGAATTATTAACCCCAAACTGGTTAACAGTTTTTTAAAGATAACTTTATAAACTGTCAAATTAATTTGAAAGATACGGGATGTTCTATAAGAAAAAGCAAAAGTAATTAAGCTTCCGGTTTAACCGAAAGTCGGGTATTTCTGTTCGTTCTCTTAAATATCTATCACATAAAATATATAACTTTTCTTTGAAAGAGATTTTTTATCTGTCATAACAATGCAGAAATTCAGCGAGCCCTTAATTTACAACCAACCTGTATAAACTTGGTAGTAAGCACAGTGTGCAAAAAGAAAATAATTATGATTAGGTATAGCCCCAATATGGATTCTAAACGTAGCTAAATTCCTCAATAAAACAGTTTCAGAAGTAAGGGCATTCCATTAATAAAATATCATGTTATATAAATAAATTATTAAAAGAACATCATTATGCAAGTTCTTCATCGTTTGACAATAAATGTCACATAGTATTGGCATTGAGGTTTGTAATTTTTTCAAAATAACAATATTGAAAACGTTACAGTCCATCAGTTGACTTACAGATAATTGGACAGTTTGTTCTATTTGTATCCCGCTAAATGGAGAAAGAATAGGCTGAGGTATCGGTAATGTTGGTGTGTCTGTCTGCCTGTTGCCAGTATAACTTAAACATTATTTGTTGGAGGAACGGTATTTCGCATGCGGATTATATGTCTACCTGGCACAAAACCGCGACATTTTCAGTAAAATTAAACAGGGTAAATACCTCAAAAAGGAAAATTTTGTCTAACTTTGCTTTAAAGGAGGAATAGCTAAAAGTAATTATTTGCACAAATTTCAAGCTTTACCCTTGACAAAGTCGGATCCAACAGACACAGGGCAAATGTTGTAAAAGAGACAAAAATGGGCAACAGTAAGATTGTTGAATGTTGTGCAGTCCTATCACACACACACACGAGTCAGAATGAGATCGGCGAGTGAGCTACGCACGGGCTGCTGCAACCCGTTAAAATCCCTTTCGCAGGCGCTGAGTTCTAATCCCCTCTGCAATACTTTTTTATTTTTAAATTGATGTCATTTGCATTACCAAGTGTTTCCTTTCATTGTTTTAGTATTATTAGGAACATTAAGTTATTTTTACCTTTAATTTCCTTTGATTCTTCAAAATATTTAGTGTGACAACTTCAACTTGCGAGGGAAGTTCTAAATAAAACCCTTTAATATCTTTATATACGGATTTAAGTTACACTTAATGAAAACGGAAAATCAGTATGGAATCCAATACAAACTGTAGTCATCTTAACTACGATATCGATATTGAATCTACACGACGTGTTCTCAATCAAAGAAAGATATAACTGTTTGATTACATCTAGGTTTTTGCAGGATTACTTAGAAAATCAGCTTTCTCAAATTAGATTTAACATCCCGTTTTAAACGCGATTAAGTTCAAACAAGATTTAAGGTTACTCTCTTTTTCACAATGTTTGACCATGCCAAAGAACACAATCTATAAACACAGTAAACGATCATTTTTTCTGGTTTTCTAGACCACAGAAAAAAAAACAAAAACAAATTCACTTGATTCAAGGGAAATATTAAATTTGTCATATTACTGAAATGCAACAGAAATTGCGATATCCCTAAAAAGTAAAATGCTTTATACAATTGTGTTGGTCATGTAGTAAAGAGTATGTAGAAGCAAAGTATTTGTAACAATTGTTACATTGTTTTAGATTCAAAACGAGTAATTATACATATACAACTTTGTAACTTTAAAAAAGTACAAAACTAATATTCTTTTTATTTATGGCATAATATATTCCAAATTATATTTTTAGTTGGACAAACATTTCCAATTCTAAAATAATATCTAGCCAATAAGAAAATCATCGATATTTTAAGGATCATGAGAAATGCAATTTATCAATTTATGAACTTGCCAAAATGAAATATGCAAGTACAGGGTGAGGCAACGAAACTTGCTGATTTGAAGAGCGCACCGTGAAGGTAGTAGGCCGAGGGGGGTCTATTTTTCTAACGGCGGCCGATCAATCGCCACCGTTCACCGTGCATTTCGCGCACACTTCAATATTCCTGCCCGAGGTCCTGTTCCTGGCCGTCAATGGATTGTTTTGTGGGTGGAAGCTTCAGGAGAACTGGAAATGTGCAAAGAAGAAGAATAGGGTTACCGCGGCCAGTGAGAACACCACAAAACGTCGAGCGATGTGTCAAAATAATTCAGAACTTTTTTGTGCCCAATCTCGAAAAAATTGATGTTGGGGATGTGTGGTTTCAGCAAGATGAAGCCACGGCACACACCTCAAATTGCAGTGCGTGTTTTGCGGGAAAACTTCTACAGGTGCTTGGTCTCCACGAGGGGCGATCTTCCATGGCCGGCGCGCTCGCCCGATTTAGCCACTTGCGACTTCTTTTTATGGGGATATCTGAAATCTATTGTTTACACCGATTGTTCATGGATCCTAGCCCACTTCAAGAAGAGTATTCGCCAAGCAATGGGCCGCATACCCATCGCTATGCTCGACAGAGTCGACCGGAACTTCAGAAATCGAGTAACTCAGTGTATTCACAATGGGGGGGGGGGGAGAAGGGGGCGTCAGTTGCCGGATATTGTTTTTAAAACCGTGTAATTTTAAATTTCCAAATATGTAGAAGCACGAGAAAAAAGAATTAAAACGATAAATATAAAACTTTTTGTTTTATTGACCTTTCAAATCTGCAAGTTTTGCTGCCGCAACCTGTACAATTTACAGTACGATTTATAATATACCAGTTGAAAATTAATACTGGAAAGTCAAAGGCACAAATAAGAAAACAACAATAGTCACCGAAAGAGATAGTCTGTGGAAAGCTGTAAAAAACTCAAATAAATATAAATTTGTTCTTCTTCTTTCTCAATCCTATTTCCTACGGCTTTGGGTCCGCAATCCATTTACTGTTCGTTTCCCTTGACTTCCTGGATGGTCTTTCTACGCTTTATTGTTCAACCGTTGATGTTGTACTCTCTCCCTTATAATTCTGGGTCTTGCCCTTTGTCTGCTGAGCGTCATTTCAAAAATACTTTAATAGTATTTGTCTGTACTCATACGGATAAGGTTGAACTAACTTCTATATCTCATGAGCCTGTTTCTAATTTGATATCTGATATCAAGTCCTGCCTATTACTCTGTCTCAAATATTTTTGTTTCTGATACTGCTCTTTTAGTTCTGCACTTATCTAGTAGTGCATACAGGAAAGTCTACGTTTTAATTTTCTACTAGTATTTTTTCCACATTTTCCATTCAGTTCAAAATTTCAATAAATGTTATACTTCAATTAATTTATTGTTTTTATAACAGCTTATAAAATAAAAATTTCTGCTCAAGTTTCAATATCATTCATTGTAATCAGGAAAAAAACTAACATAGGACTTGGCTCTGACGATGTAAATAAATTATACTAACTAAAAATGCATCGAAACTATAAAGGAAAAAATATACCAAGTAGCTTAACCAGGATTTCAAACCTTAATCTACTTCCTAATAGTAATGCCACTGCTACGCTTCAAGCGATAGAAGTTTGGATCAAGAAATTATGTACAAATGAAGGCATTCTCTCTACTCTTATCTAAGTTGTTATATCCTATGTTTCATCTAACAACATATATAAAGTATAATATGGTTAGTAAGTGGTCGATAGAGAAAACTGGTACAACAGTTTTGACCAAAATGTAGCAATAACCGAAAGCTCCCAATATCAACATCTTGAGATGCTAATATAACTGGCTCAAGCAGAATGTTGAAAAGAAGTAGTGACCATAAAGAATAAGCAAGAAATATATCTAATTATTATAAACAGTAGTAATTGAATAAATATGGGTGCCGGATTCAACAACTTACAGTAATATCCTCTGCTGAACCATATAGATGAGTCGAGCAGCGATGTAATACAAAAAAAAACAACGACTAGCATCAAACGTAAACAATATATTTATCCAAAATAAGGGTTTCAATCCACAACCATATAACGAACGGGTCCCTTAAGAGGCTTTAGACTAATACCAAACTGAGATGTATGCCAGTCGACAACACAACCTTAATAAGGTAAAGAAATATTAATTCAAATCCATTTTGACCATTAGTCAATAGAAATTTACAATTGTAAGCGACTCGACGAAAACATTTAGAAAGAATTAAGGTTTGAATCAACGGTACAACCCAAAACAACTGTCACATTAATAATACCAGGTTTATGATTGCAAAATAAACTTATAATTCAATTCTGATCCGATAAGAGTGCACTGAACTGATTGAGCGAAGTAGTAAAAAGGTCCTAAATACAAAATGGCAAATTATCACTGACACACTATATATAGATTAAGGTAACTCGCCGGTGCAATCGTCGATGAAGCATCACTGAACTTGACATATTTATAGAGACATTAATACTATGTGCCGCATACAGCACAAATACTTCTCGTAATCGTCCAGTAGAGAGCATATATTGTAATGGTATTAAGCCTACGACTCGACTGCTAACATTGCAACATAATGGACCAATTCAATAAGCACAGAGTTGGAGTGTTTTATGTAGCTGCACTGTTAAACTAACAATTCAAACAGTAAATGCATTGATAATGAGATGCGAGAAGTAATAAAGTAGTTGAGTAAGGAACTCAGAAGGCAGAGCTCGTTTTCACAGGGGTCACAGTTGACTTTTAAATAATTAAAAATAATAGGTTTGCGCATAATAGAAAGCCGAACCGAAAGAAATTAATTGACGCAAAAAGGTTTGCTATGTGCAGATTAAAAGAAGCGTAGTTTTTATTAAATGTCAATAAATGTGAAAGTTTTGAGAAATCTAAACGGTAAAGAAAGATAGAATCAAATAACAGGACATTGCAAAACAGAAATTTGAGAAGCAGGCAGCAGGACATGAACGAACCAAATGAGAAGTGATGAACTCGAATAAAGCAGTGCATTTAAAATTACAATTAGTGCAATAGCAGAGCAGCGGTTAAAATTAAAGGTGTGTGTGCGCAGCGCTACCGAAATAATTTTAGATGTAAGAAAAGACAATGACTTAGATTATAAGAAAAATGTAAAATAGATTCGTTTTTGTTTAATAACGGAAGAGAACAATTGAAAATTAATTACTCGACTGTTTGTTGAAATTTGTGCTTCATATTTTTATACAATTTTGATAATAAACGTGCTTTCGAAGCTTTAAAAAGTATACCAGTTTATTGTCCAAGTGTCAGTATACAAGTGGGTGTATTTTCAACAAGTTCCGTAACAAAAAAACATAAAAATTCCATAATCCCATCTACGAGGAAATCGGGGCCGGTCAACTCCATTTTGCGAACTTGGACTACGGCCAAGAGGAGCATCGCAGCCAAGAGATCAGCAATCTACGGCAGAGGACAGGTCCACAAGAACGTCTCCAGCAGATTTGGCAGCAAGGAGACCAAGAATAGTCCGGAAAACGAGGTGCATACGACTTCAAACCTTTTAAAAAAGAGGAGATTCTTTCAAAGGCTTTAGCTAAGCCGCATTTTAAGTAATTAGCCCGGCGTCAGTAAAATCCGTGGTTTGGAGGAAGTTGAAGCTGTGCAGGAAGCGACCAGAAACAATTGCCAAAATTTAGACGGCGTCTGTCTGACGTCACGAGAAACATAACTGCTAGAAAAAAAAGTTGTTATTTGTCGCCAAGAGCGAAATTTTGAATAATTACTATGCGAATTCTCATATTTCACGAGTATTATAACTTTCAAAGCACCGCTGTGTGCACTAGTCAACCGATTTGTGATTTGACAGATTTGTGGGCCTTGAGGTACCGCGTATTTGAACTACTGACTGTGTATAGTACCATTTCAGATCAATTTTAAAATACAGTCGACTTTGGCACTCACCCTGAGATTAAAGAGCTTGTATTCTACTGAGAGCTAGCGTTTTTCTAATTAATTGCAGTTGAATAAAATATAAAGTACATTTCATATTTTAACATATTTCGAACACAGTAAAATATTATACAGTGAATTGCGTATTTGGATTTGCCCTAACTTATATAAAAGACAATTAAATTAAATTAATAGACAATTATAGAGCAGTCCATCTCAATGTATGTCTAATCGAATTTTCATGACGGGCCCCATTTAATAAACAAAGCATTTCCCTCGTACAAAGAAATGATGCCATGCCAGGTACCCTAAAAATTAGGCTAATTGAAAGACCTGACCTTAATAGCTGCGACACGTGTTGGAAAAATTGGGAGAGCCCATCAGGGCTCGCTCGCGGCTCTTTCAGCCTCAAATCTACAATGCAAAAAACGGACAAGTCAGCAAAGTAAAGCTACTTCATGCGTTCACGGAGTTTTAGCAGGTAGCACGGCGAATCTCGTAATCCACGTAGAAATATAGGAGCACGAGCAGGAAACTCATAATTAAAAATACAACCAACAGGAGGCAAGATAAGAGAAAAAAAAGTCCTGAAAATAAATTCGGCTGAATATTACACTACGTGGAAGCAGAAATAACCAGGTAAGACGTTTTAATAGGAAGATGATCCATCATGCTAATAGTGGAGGTGTCTTGATACCAAGCAATAAAACTCAATAGCAGGACGTTTTGCTTTCAAAATGTAATCATATTCTGTAGTGATCAGTTGGGTACAGCTATTCACCAATGAAACCAAATCAGCTCCAAAACAATAATTTTTTCGAGGATAAATCCGCTCGTAAAACGTCACTAAAGGAAAACTCCGAATAAACACGTCCTATAGCTTCGAAAGTAATATCAAAAATTCTGAAAATAAAAGACATGAAAAACAGAAAAATAAGCGCATCCTGAAATTGTGTACGAGAACTACAATTTCGTATCGCAAAAAAACATTTTGTTGAGTTAGTGTTTGTTTCAGATCTGTATTATCTGGATGTAGGAGCTTGGTATATACCATTTCAAATGCATCTGCTGCTAATGCTGTAAATGAGAAAAAATATGTTATTGAAAGAACTTCATTGTAGCTTGGTATATGAAGATAGAAGTACATGAAGAGTAAACGTATATCGATACGTAGCATAACAAGAATGATCTGTAGTACTAAATACGGATTTCTGTATTTAAGTACTAACTGTAAAATATTATTTAAAAGCAGCGCCAGCGGTTGTGCAAGGGCCAGAGATAGCACAAAAGCGAAAATTATTTGAGACGTTTCAATCTAGAGAATGTAATAGCAAAAAATACAAAATAATAATATTCAAATAACCAATTTAAATCATCACGAGAGACGCTTGTTACACGTATCTGTTAGAGAGCTGCAGACTTCTATACTTCAATCCATAAATGAATATTCAACTTGTGCTGAAGAGATTGCAACTTTTATATAACATGGACCCATGCAATTGTTTCTTTCTAATTTAAGTCGCGCATAACACAAACTGTAGTACAGAATCTAGCTGAGTGTAAGCTTCTACGACAGAAAACTGGATTGAATAGAAAATGACCTTAAACAACTAATACACAATTTTGATTTGTAACTGAATCAAAATTTTTACATGGGTACCGCGAAATAGAAACATAATAATTTGATGAACGCAAATTAACCGCCACCATTTGAAAGAAAAAATTTGTATTTTCTTCCTTTTAATTCTATACAACTTGAGATACTCTCAATTCCAATAGCAATTACGTCGTTTCAGCAAAGGAATTTTATCTTGGTCATCCAGTTTCCACTGTTTATATAACAGATACGCAAGTTTGTGAACCACTTCATTTTCTGCAGGCATCGTTCTAATAAACTAATTAGCAGCATACTTGTGGCTTTCTCCGTTAGAATTCTCTAACTTTCAGGAAAACTCGTTTACTACGAGCGTGACCATTCTAGTATTTACTGACCAGCGATACTGGGCATTATCGGGGTTATTACAATGTTGATGATTTGTATATCGTAATGAATGAAAAAATTAAAACATAATACCACCAAATAAATCAAATCAATTTTAAATATATCAATTTTTAAAATATTTCATAAATCGTTTATTTCAACTTCCTACAGAGCTTTTTATCATTAGTGAGTATTACTCAAACAATTGAATTAAAATGTTCTAAATTACAGACTGAAGAAAAATTCGCAAATTAAGCAGCAATTACGCAGTACACACGTACACAGGGACAAAAAGAATGGGACGCCATCTAGGATGATACATACTCTTCTCATCAAAATAGACTGATAGAGCCATATATGATCGACACATTTTGATAGGGTTGATACGATATCTGAATCGATTGTTTAGTTTCATATAAATGAAGGTGTACATTTCTACTGAAAAAGTAAATGGTTTACGAGAATAACTGGATCAGGAACCATATAACGAAACATAAAATAAAGAAAAACAAAAACTTTTTCAACGATTATAATTGATTTTTACAATGTCACGAGTTTCTTTCGTAAAGGACAAATTTAGAACCTCCAGTAGACTGTAATTTCCAAAGACTTTCAATTAAATTCAATGCTCGAGCTTTGAATAGAACTGGTACATAGAGTCCGTAACTGATCCTCTATTTAAACATATAAAGTTTGTACTTTATCTGCGGTTTCTAACTTGCAAACTCCAGAGTCTCTCTATTTCGTCAATGCAGTTTTAGTTAGTTTACCAAATGTTTCACTTCAACAGAATCTTTAATGCAAGCATATTATACAAACTGTTTTACTATACAACTTCAGCGCTTGGAATGCAGCATTACATAGTTGCAGCGGAATTCAAAAGCAATAGCGTAAACAGTTAGGAACGATCAATTATGGCATGTGCTGGTGAATTTCATTTGAAAACATGTATGAAATGTCGAAAACTGATTAATCTCCAAACTGTATATTTTCAAAACAGTCGAACACATTCTTTAACAAGATATCTTTGATTTATATTTATCTATAATGTTATAAGGGAAAAGTTGATGTAGTGCTTGAATAATTTTGTACCAAAATTAAAACTTAATGATTAAATTAAAATTTGCTGCTCAAGTTAGCTGTTAGCAGTAAATTACAGAACTAAATATTTTTAACATCTTGAATAAATCAACCCACCACAAGGAAAACAACTTTTCCTGAATACGAGCGGAGTAAAGCTGTTAACAGCGTTGAAAATTACATAGAAAATAGGTAAACACATTTTACTGATTCTAGCAATACTGAAAAGTAGTAAACGAAAATGCCTAGTAATGCGAATTATATTAATTCGCAAAAAAAACATTGCATGGTAGGATTCGCAATTTCGCTGCCTGGCGTACTTGCTTACTTTTGCATTATAAATGACACTGTGACGATAGGACCCGTGGTGGACAAACACTGCCCGATCGTTGACAATTAAAAGGTGACGAAGATACGCAGACACGCAGTCATAACACTTGCTTATACAGTGAATTTGTTTTAACTCTTAATGTGGTCTTGCGTTTTCATGAGGATTTGATTGTTACCTGTTGACAAATGCCCAATTCTAAGAATTGTACATTATAACTTTATATAATACGGTAAGTTATTGTTTCTTAATTAATTACACCTTTTAAAATGTCTCTATTTGCTTTATAGTTGGTATGTTCTAAGAAATTACCCACCTTGTGTATTCCACTTCGAAAATATTCAAGACTGTAATCGACCCCTTTGTGGGGCTTCTTGCAATGCAGCTGTCACGAACAAATCACCAGTGTCACGCCTCGTCCAATACCACGAAACCAAAAATCCCTGACAGCAACCAGCTAATAGAACAATCCCAGAT
>CALNHX010006322.1:0-91476 GCA_940337035.1 Agriotes lineatus
CTAGGATCCTCAAAATGGCCATTTAGAGGCCTTGAGTAGTGTAGCTAGGGGGATTCTGGACCACATTTGACCTTGAACTTTTTTCAAGGTCACGGGCCTAGCCGAGGTCAAGGTCACAGGCCTAGCCGGTGGGCGTGGCCTAGTCGGGGTCATTGACTTCGGCCGCTTCCGGGAATTTTTTGGCCGAGGTCAAGGTCACAGGCCTAGCCGGTGGGCGTGGCCTAGTCGGGTTCATTGACCTCGGCCACTTCCGGGAATTTTTTTGGTTAAAAGTGTAGTTTTTGAAATTTTCCCACGCTCGAGCGTCTGAGTACGCAGACATGTCTATTCTTGCAGGGTGTTATCAGTAGAACAATGAAGCTATTGTTACGCTTATCAAAATTTTCTCAGGCTCGACCGGATGTGAGTCATCGTCTGAGTACGCAGACATGTCTATTCTTGCAGGATGTTGTTGAACAATGGCATCCATTGTTTTAAAGTCGACACGAAATTCGAGAACAATGAAGCTATTGTTGTCTGGAGATTAAAATGTGCAAAGCTGGTAAATAGAACAATGGCATCCATTGTTTTAAAATCAGCACGAAATTGGACAATGAAGCCATTGTTGTCTGGAGATTAAAATGTGCAAAGCTGGTAAAAATTCAACAATGAAAGCCATTGTTTGAGAAATCTGCATGATAATTGAACAATGAAGTCTTTGTTGTCTGGAGGAATTTTTGCTGACCGCCATTATCAGATAAACAGAATGTGAAGCTTCAGACATGTCCAGACATGTTTGAGAAGCTGTTAAAAATTTAACAAAGGAACCTATTGTTTGAGGAAAAACTGCACAACAGCTAAATTGAATGCCGCCTTTGTCTGAATTTTTTTGCTGACGCAGGCCTCCATTATCAGCTGTGACGATGAATAAATAGCGCGGCTCGGCTGTCTGCAATAGTTAGTATTACAACTGCACGCGCGCGAACATGTCTGCAACAGACAGCGTTACTGAATTAAGTTCGAACTCAATAAAAACCATCAGAGACGCGATAGCGATTGTAAAATATAGTGATGAGGCTGAGACATTGATTAAACATGTAAATAAAACCATTTTAATTGTTAGTCGATTTATACGTAAGCATAGTTTTAAAAATGAAAATCCATTCAGGCTAGAGGCAAATTTAAGTTTATTAAAGGGGCAACGGCAATTATTGCGAAATTTAAAAACAAAATTAGCAAAGAAGGGAGCGGGTGTAGGGAGTGGTCAACAACAACAAAAGAACAAGTTGGTATGGGAAGATGTAGAATCTTGTTTTAACAGTAGAATAAGAACAGGTATGATTGTAAATTTAGGTTATAAGAAACCACAAGAATTTCTTGGAAAAGCATACAGAAGTTTCTCAATAAAAGTGAAACAAATTATAAAAGATAAGTTAATGCTTAAAGCTAACGTAATATTTAGTGCATATTTTATAAAACCTAGTAGTGGCGAGATAGATTTAAAAACGTTTGGTACTAAAAATGAAAAAATTGATTCTGGCACCAATTTAAAAGAGTGGTATGCGACTAATGTTGAGAATAAGTTGTTGACGAAATTAGAAGATTTTCAAGAACGTGATTCAAGTTGGAGTTTGTTTGAGATATTACATTTAAAAGTAAATTTAAATCATTACACACCATTAACAGTAGGTAAATATATTGAGTTACCTCAAGATATTAAAAATAAAAAGGCCGCCATTAACGTAAAAAATGATGACGAATATTGTTTTTTGTGGTCAGTAGTGTCAGCATTACGTCCTGCAAATGTGCATTCTGATAGAACATCTTCATATCCACATTTCAGTAAAGTTTTAAAGTACTCAGGACTAGAATTTTCAATGAAATTAAAAGATATATCAAAATTTGAGACAATGAATGATTTACGTATAAATGTATATACGCTAGAAAGAAAAAACAAATTTGGTAAAAATTCAGTATTGCCCATATATATTAGTAAAAATACTCAAATTAATAAAGATGCTATACATTTACTAATGATATCCAACGATGAGGGGCAGTTCCATTTCTGTTGGATAAGAAACTTATCTAGATTACTTAGAAATCAGATGCATAAGAAAAAAACTCAAACTTTTGTATGTGATACGTGTTTAAATCATTTCGTAACTAAAGAATCACATTTAAGACATATTAGAAATTGTAATGGTGTAAATAAAACTAAAATCAAAATGCCCGAAGAAGGTACAACAATAGAATTTAAAGACTATAAATACCAGGAAAAAGTACCATTTTCAATATACGCGGACGTAGAGTGTGTTTTAGAAAAAGAACAGAACGTTGTTTCCGAAAATGCGGGGATTTATCAAAAACATGTTCCATTTAGTATTGCCTATTATTTAAAATGTTCATATGACGACAGTTTATCTCGATTTAATATATATCGTGGTGCCGACTGCATGGAATGGTTTGTAAAAGAATTACAATCTATAGCATATCAAGTAAATAATATACTGTCAAATATACAGCCTATGGATATTAGCCAGCAGGAAAACGATTCATTTCAAAAATCGGTATGCTGTTACATTTGTAAACAACCTTTCACCGATAAAGACGTGCGTGTACGTGATCACAATCATCAGACAGGTGAGTATAGAGGTAGTGCTCATCAACACCGTAATCTTAACTATAAAGATGCACATTATATTCCCGTTCTCTTTCATAATCTCAGTGGTTATGACGCTCATTTTATTACAAAACCATTGGCAAAACTGATTATGGGAGATATTAAATTGTTGCCTATAAATAAGGAAAAATTTATATCATTTACAAATGAATGGTACAAATATTGATTTCAGATTTTTAGACTCGTTTCGATTTATGGCTAGCAGTTTAGAACAATTGTCATTAAATTTACCGAACAATTTAAAAATCATTACACGTAAATTTTGCAAGAGCCAAGAAGAATTTGAATTACTATTACGTAAGGGTATCTTTCCATACGACTACCTAGACAATTTTGAAAAGTTGAATGATAAAAGTCTTCCTGACAAAACGCAATTTTTTAGTCAGCTGCATGGAACAGCTATTTCAGATGAAAATTATGAACATGCACTGCGTGTTTGGAACACATTTAATATGCAAACTCTAGGTCAGTATGCTGATATGTACCTTACAGTTGATGTTCTACTCTTAGCTGATGTGTTTGAGAATTTTAGAGAGAATTGTATGAAAACGTATGGATTAGATCTCTACATTTTTACACAGCACCAGGATTGGCATTTCAGGCAATGTTAAAAACTACTAAAGTTAAACTTGAGCTGTTGACAGATGTAGATCAACTGTTGTTTATAGAGAGGGGTATTAGAGGAGGGTTAGCACAGTGTTCGAATCGATACGCTAAAGCTAATAATCGATATATGGGTGAAAAATTCGTAGAAGCCGATCTTGAATCGTATATCCTATATTTAGATTATAATAACATGTACGGAGCCGGGATGTCTGAATATCTACCGTATGGAGGGTTTGAATGGGTAAATGATTTAGATATTCCTAAAATTGATCATTTAAATACTCCGGCAGATTCTGAAACAGGTTATATTTATGAAGTCGATTTAGAATATCCTCAACATTTATTTGAACTTCACAAAGATTTGCCTCTATGCCCTGACCATTATACACCACCAACATCCAAACAATCAAAATTGACAACCACTTTATTTAAAAAAGAAAACTACGTAATACATTACCGCAATCTGCAGCAAGCTGTAAGTTTAGGGCTAAAAATTGTAAAAATTCACAGAATATTAAAATTTAAGCAATCAGCTTGGCTTAAACCATACATAGATTTAAATACAAAATTAAGACAAGCCGCCAAAAATAATTTTGAAAAGGATTTTTATAAACTTATGAATAACGCTGTATTTGGCAAAACTATGGAAAATGTTAGAAAATACAAAACAATAAATTTAATTTCTAAATGGGAAGGTAGGTACGGAGCCAGTGCATACATATCAAAACCAAATTTTTACAGCTGTACTATTTTAGATAAAGACTTGGTACTTATAGAATTAAATCAGTTGGAAATCGTTTTTAATAAGCCAATATTCGTTGGATTTTCAATCCTAGATATTTCAAAAATTTTAATATACGATTTTCATTACAATTATATTAAACAGAAGATGGGTAATCAAGCAAAACTGCTGTACACAGACACTGATAGTCTCATATATCACTTTACCCTTCCAAATATATACGATTTTATACGGGAAGATATTCACAAATTTGATACAAGCGATTATTCTCCGAACAATCCATATAACCTTTCACAAGTTAATAAAAAAGTAATAGGTCTAATGAAAGACGAAATGAGTGGTAAAAATAATTACCGAATTTGTTGGTCTACGTGCAAAATTGTATGCTTTCAAAACGTTAGAGGATGCTGAGAATGGAGAATTTAAAATTTCAAAGAAAGCTAAAGGTATTACCAGAGCTGCTTTGAATAGAATTACATTTGAGGATTACAAAGACTGCCTGTTTAATAACGAAACAATATTTTGCGATCAGAGAACAATTAGATCAAAAACCCACAACGTATTTTCTTTAAAACAAAGAAAAAAGGCTTTAGATCCACATGATGATAAAAGAATAGTAAACTGTATGTATACTGACACTTTGCCTTGGGGTTACTGCCCACCAACCACATTATAAAGACCAGCTCTCTCTAAGATATCTCAGTCTGCAAAATGTTACCGTCAAATTCAAATATACTGTGGTTGAACAAAGATCTGTATGTTAAAAATAGAGAAATCTATAATTTCCATTTACGTAATGCTATTGGACGTAACGACTTGCAAACTTTGAAGTATATATTACACAAAATTGGTATTGCTATACCGAGCAAAACTCTTATTTGGGCTACGCACTTTAAAAGTGTTGAAACCGCTATCGTAAATGAAATTTTAAAAACTATGTTAGCTGCCTTTAATGTTATTAGGGAAATTATTAATAAAGTAAGAAGAGGAGAGTTGAAAATTAATACTGAAACAGATCTTAATTTAGTCCTTTCAAAATTATCGTTACAGAACATTACTTCCTACGAGCAGCATTTTCTTATTGAAACAATATCATCTGGCTCTCGAATCGAATTTGCAACTGACGAGCAACAGCAATATCCATATTTTCTTCATGATGCTGTCTTTGAGGCTGCTTATTATGCCCACAGCAAGTTTATAGAAGACGTGTTCGAATATTTAAATACTAACCATATAACTTATATATTTCAGCCTAGCGTTGTACGTCACCACACAGATATTTTTAAATGGCTTCAGGAAAATATCAGAAAAGCTGAAAATGGTGAAGCTGTTGGTTGGAGAAGCGGTCCATGTTCCGGTCCCTGGCCTTCAACAACACCTCAAGATTATATCGATACTTACACATTGTTAAGTTCTGTTTCGTTTATGTATAAATAATATGTATATTAATTGAATAAAGCATATATTTAAGTGTACATTTATTCTCCCTCTCCTTGTCAAGTTTTGCTTTGCATATGAGATCAATACGGTGTATATATTTGTTGTGGAGCCTTCTCAGTTTTCCTTTATTTGGAAAATTCCTGATTGCCAGCTCGCCTTGGAATTTGTGGACTGTATGAATTGTAGGTTTCACTGAATAAATACACTCGTTGAAAGCCGGAAATATGTTACTTTATTAGCAATAAACAACACATTGAACATTTGAACATTTACAAGAATTAGCTTTCGTAGAGCGGACCGGTTCGCATGCTGCCACGTTGACAGAAGGAACGTAAGTGTTTTTGGAAGCGGAAGCACGCCCGGCAGTCTACTGCGCACAGTATGAATTCAGAATGCAAGAGAGGCGGCAAAAGTTTATTTTTTTTTTATTGATACAAGAGAATTTACAATCTGCTCGGCGAAGGAATAAGTAAATTGGTTGACAGTATTACATAAGAGAGGAGAAGTAGTCCAGTGACTACACTCCGTAGGTAACTACTATTTAGTAATTGATTTGATAAGTGAAAGAGTAACTATTATATTATAACTATGGGTCTACATCTGTAGGCCATCGTCTCTTTAGTCGTCTGTTAGCTGCAGGGGGAGTGATTAGGCTGTTGGCTTCTTCATTTGGATGTCCTGGGAGGTTGTTTAGGTAGTTTCTTGTTAGCCTGTGGATTTCATCTTCAACTGTAGGTATACCAGCGTCGTCATGAAGAGTTTTGTTACTGACGTACCATGGTGCGTCGAGCATCATTCTTAAAATTTTAGATTGTAGCCTTTGGATTATTTTGGTGTTTGACGGTTTGGCACATCCCCAGAGCTGAACCCCATATGTCCATATAGGTTTGATAATGCATTTATAAAGCAGCACCTTGTTGCTTGATGTTAGTTTCGATTTGCGACCTATTAGCCAGTTCATTTGTTGTAATTTAAGATTTATTTGTGTTTTCTTCTTCGTTATATGTGATTTCCATGTAAGTCTTCTCTCTAATGTTAATCCTAGGTATTTGACTTCGTTTTTCACTGGTAGACGGCTACCGTTGATTGTGACTTCAGGACATTCGACTTGGCGGGTTGTAAATGTAGTGTGCGTTGATTTACTTTGGTTTACAGTTATTCGCCACTTATTGAGCCAGTCTTCCAGGACGTTAAGATGGTTCTGCAGGTTTTCAGAGGCCACTTGAGGATTATCATTCACAGCGATTAATGCGGTATCGTCCGCGAAGGTAGCGATTTTTGTATTGACTGTCGTTGGGAGGTCGGAAGTGTAAAGGAGGTATAGGAGGGGTCCCAACACGCTGCCTTGTGGAGCTCCTGACTTGATGAGGTAACATTTGGATGTTTCCAGATTAAATTTTGTTTGGAAGTAGCGGTCGGTTAGATAGGACTTGAGTATAAGGTAGTAGGGGGTGGGTAAGGAAAGCTTGAGTTTGTACAATAGTCCACTGTGCCACACACGATCGAATGCTTGTTGTATGTCCAGGAATGCGGCTGAGCATACTTTCTTTTCTTCAAGACCTTTGAGTATTTCATTTACGATTCTGTGTCCTTGCTGTATTGTTGAATGGTTTTGTCGAAAACCAAATTGGTGGGATGGTATAATTTCATCCAAGTTGACCGCCTTTACTAACCTATTCCGTAGAAGTTTCTCAAATATCTTGGACATAATTGGTAGTAGGCTTATTGGTCGATATGACTTTGCTTCATGTGGAGGTTTTCCAAGTTTGTGGATCATTATTATTTGTGCGAATTTCCAAGTCACTGGATAATATGCTAACCTCAGCATACTGTTATAGATGGTGGTCAATAGAACTAGTGCCTTTCTAGGAAGTTCCTTGAGAATTAAGGAAGATATTAAGTCGAATCCAGGAGCTTTGTGATTTTTACATTTAGAAATTTCATGCTGCACTTCCGCCGGGGAGAATGACTTTATTGGTAGGGTCATAGGGCAGGGGCTATTCAAAAAGTTTTCAATTTCATTGTCGTTATTACCGTTGTTGGGTGGAGGTGGACTAAACACTTCTGCAAGATGTTCTGCAAAGATAATTGCCTTTTCCTGGTCCGTTTTTCCCCAGCTACTGTCCTGCTTTCTTAGCGGAGGAACGTGTGAGACTGGTCTTTTGAACTTTTTTGTAGCTTTCCAGATGGTGTGGTCATCCTTCGATAACTTGGTAATGTAAGATTCAAACGTCGCATTTCTAATTTCTTGTAATTCCGATCTTAATTGCCTAGTAAGTCTATTGTATACATTTTTATCTAGAGGGTTTCGACTTCTTTGCCATTTACATCTAGCTCTCCGTTTTTTCGCAACAAGTTCTCGAACATATAGAGGTGTATTGCTTGTGGTTTTTTTGTCTCGATTGGTTTCTGGCGTGGATTTCTGTGTTGCTTCTTGTATTATACGTGTGAAATAGTCCGTTGCAGTGTCGAGATCGTCGGGATGTTTTAGGTTGAGGTCGAGACTCAGATGTTCGTCAATAAACGCTCGAAAGGCATCCCAATCCGTGTTCGGTGAGGTTAGTTTGGGAACTTCTGCTCTACTGATAACGTGTGTACTTAGGGTAGTAATTATGGGAGTGTGGTCCGATGATAGATCCCAGTTAGGCGTAATATTAAGGTAATTCGGTGCTATGCCTTTAAGTACAAAAAAGTCAATTAAATCAGGTAATTTGTTAAGGTCCGTTGGCCAATACGTTGGCTCTCCAGTTGATAGAAACGAACAGTTATTATTGTTAATGGCTTTCAATAAGTTTCTACCCTTAGTGGTAATTAGTCTCGATCCCCAAACTGTATGTTTGGCATTCCAGTCGCCTCCTATGATGAATCTGTTCCCTAGCTTATCAAATAGTGTTTCATATTCTTCAGTGGTAATTGTATGTCTGGGTGGACTATACATTGCAGCTATAACAAACGACCACGGTTGTGAGTTGATTTGGATTATTGTTGATTGTATTTTATTTGTTGAGTATGAAGGCATTTCATAATGTACTATGGTATTACGGATAATGACTGCTGCCCCGCCGTGGGCCGTTCCGTCCGGATGGTTTGTATGGTAAATAGTATATTGCGGAATTCGTAATACAGTTCTTTCAGTGAAGTGCGTTTCTGATATCAAAAGGACGTCAATTTTGTTGTATTGTAGGAAATGCATTACTTCAGTTTTATGGTTAGTTAAACCATTTGAGTTCCATGAAGCTATACGAATAGAAGATAGGTCCATTACTGAGTAATTTTGTTGATGACTGAAGTGAGCATGTTTAAGATCATACTGTTCTGGTTGATAAGTTGTGAAAACATCGATTTGAATTCGCTAAGGAAGGTAGTCAGTTGGGTTTCCAGACTTGCGTGTTGATTTTGCAAAGTAGTTCCTGCTGTAGCGCCAGCATATGTGAGATTGTTTCTTGTGTACTGCTGATGGTTTATTTGATTTGCGTTTATTGAAAATTGTGATGCGGAATTGTTTACAATTTGACGGTTTACTGCTCCAGGTCTGCCTCTTGCTTTTTGCAAGTCTCTGTAGACGGTACATCCTTTGTAATTGGAGGTGTGGTTGCCTTCACAAAGCGAACATTTAGCAGGAGTATCTTTCGGTTTCTTACATAGCTTTGAGTCATGGTTACCTCCGCATTTTACACATTTGAAGGGCATTGTGCAGTACGATTTAGAATGTCCGTACAATTGACATCTTGTACATTGTATAATGTTTCTATTTATGTTAGGTGGCTCAACTTTTATTCGCACGTTGTTCAAAAATTGTAGGTCGTAGATTTCTTTATTATTTGGTTGTGGCTCCAGATCGACGTAAAACAACATTAGGGGTAGTTTGCTTACTCTGTGTCTGATATTAATGATATTTCGAACCTTGTGCCCTTTTGCTTGTAGTTCTTCTTTAATTTCTGAAGTTGGTATCGAGTAGTGAAGATTACGAATAACTACTCTGTAAGCTCTGTCCTGCTTCATCTGATACGTATGATGAATTATTTTTTCATCATTTAAGTGTTTGATAAGTTTCCTGTATGTTTCTGGAGATATTGCATTCACTTTAACTGTATCGTTCGGTAATGCTTTACATTGATATGTTTCTTCCTCTGTGACTCTGGATAAGTTATTAATCATATCTTTAAAATCAATTACTCCATGAATAAAGATTGGAGGAGGTTTCGGAGTATTCGGAGGTTTTCCACTTTGATTTGTTTTTTCTGTAGGTTCACTTTGACTCGCATTTTCTGTAGATTCATTTGTTAAGGTTCCGAATCTGTTCGTTGTTGATACTGGAGACGGTCCAGTAATATATATTTTTTGTGGATTGCTTATCTTCCTTTTTTTAATAACTTGCCATTTATGATTAGTCTGAGATAGTTCATTGTCATCGCTGTCTTCCATTATAATATCTTTGGAACCGGATAATTCCTTCGAGACAGATGTTTCGATAATATTTTGTTGTAGACCTGGTGGCTGTGGACTATAAGTTTGTTGTAAATTGTTGGGTGACTGGGCGTTAGCAGGAGCTTGGTAGTTAGCTTGTGGATAATTTATTGGTACTTGCGGAATGGATTGTACGGGAAATGTTGCTTGTGGCAGCATTTGTGGCTGATATGAAGGAAACTGAACAGGTAGTGACTGATGTGTTTGGCCATACTGATTATTAATGCCGTATGGATGTGACATTCTGTTTGATAAGGCAAAATGCCTTAGACTTAAATATATTTAAAATTATCTATAGCGTAACTTACGCTTGAAGATTATCGCTAGGCCTTGCGGCCGCACTCTATCGCACACTTTTAAACTTCACCGATATCGTAACGTCTTTACTCGTTGAATTTCAAGCGGCAACTCGCAAAAGTTTATAAAGTCCTTAACAATATTAATGAAATAAAACACATATTAAAAATAAAATGTCTTTTATTTTAATCTTTAATAATTACATGTATAAGTTTATTACCTAACCTAATTTCTATCTTTATGGGATTTAAATCTAGAGGCAGTGTTGGTTCAGGAAGTGTAAAACTATATGTTGCTTGAAACGAAGGAGGTGATGACGAGGGTGGTGGTGATGTTCCAGGTGAAAATTTTGTGTTGGGCTTAACCACCCCTGAATGTTGGCACAATTTATACAGCTGCAGCCCTCCACCTTTGTTATGTTAGACGACCAGGAGTGTGGTTGTCCCATTGGAGGAGGTGGAGGAGGAGTATTTTCTTCAGTCTCACTCCAGGGTATAACCTCCTCCTCTTCCTGGCTCCACGGATCGTCAGCCCATGAGTCAAAACCCCAACTATGATTTGAGAAGCAGTCTTCGGTAAAAGCTTTCGACATCATTGTTATCGTAAAACTAATATTTCTATGATTAGTATTCTTATATATAATATTTTCCCCTACCTTACACCGGCTGCAGGAAGTGTTTGCGTAACCTATAACAGGTCTGGACAAGTCTGAACATGTCTGGACAAGTCTGACAGCAGATGCGATAACTGCGATTAATGGTTTTGATTATACCACTTGTACAAAATGTAAACATTTTGTATGGCACATTGAACCCGTGTACCAATATGATGAGAACAAAAATTAATATAATTATACAAGATCTTCAATTGTTTTATATTTGGGCAAGCTGGTAAATCGACAAATTTTACATTATCACTTTGTTCTTCGATCAGCATTTTTTTAAACCATCTTCTTTTATCTAACCCTTTGAGAAATATGGAATCACCGCTTTGTATGATCTCTCCTATGTACAGAGACAATTTTTCGTAGGGTATTGTGTCATGCTGATTATTATTGCTCTATTCTAACCCGTGCAAATTAGTTGTAAGCCAAATCACTTGATCTTTTAGAGAATTTGAAAGGTGTTCGTACGGTATCGGTGGTTCTACTATCCGGTGGATTGTAACATTTGTATCACTATCATATACAGCTATTTCTTTGCAAATAAAGTTGCTATTTTTATACTGAAAGCCTTGAATATCTATAAATTTCATCGCTAATGTTGTCGAAAGAACAATCAATCTGCAACTAGTCGAACTACTATCTAGCTAACTATTTTTATGTCACTGGTAAAAGGATTATATTTCACTTTTCGATCGAATAAAATCAATGCGTAAGCTGAAGTGTTTTTCGGTATATCAGTATTGGTTTCGAATTCAAGTCGAATATCTACAGCACCGCCTTTTAATGACTCATTTTGTCTAGAACAATCTATTACGACTAGCGGAGCTATACTTTTGAATTGTGCGGGCGTAAGAACAGGCTGATTGTCATGCTCGTAGTAAGATGATTGAAAACCTGCAAACATTTCATACAATTGCGCATATCGATTGCTAGCAAATTCCAGATTTAAATTATCATAGGGATATCTTTCGGAATTGAGATAAAGTGTAATATTTCTTAAATCGCAAGAATCAAATTGGGCCATATTTTTAACAGTTTTATTTTTTCGGTCTGTTTGGAAGCCTACGATAATGTGACGCGGAGTTTCTACTTGATTAACATTTTTTATTGCCCAAGTGTGTCGTTTTGTCTGTTGTAATGCCGGATACTCGTGTAATTCCCAACTTCTAAAATTGATTTCCAACTGACTACTTTGCTCAATGTATTTTAGTAATTTTAAACGATTTACATCAGCTACCGAAATGTGCGGTACTCTCCAATAGACTTTTGTTAATTCTACTTTAAGTTTTTCATCGACCGTATTAATAACAGCATTTAAATCTTGATTGCTTCTAATAAGTACTAATTCTTGTCAAACGTTTAGTAAAATTTTTCTAAAGTCTTCAAAAACTCCCATCAACATTTCGCAGGGGACAAATATCTGAAAATTACCTTTTGAATCGACCAATCCGTCAATAGATGTTTTGGTAGGCGTCCAACCTGCATTCTCCAAGCGAATACTTTGAGTCGAATTATATGACACGTAGGCTTTCATAGTTGCAGTTATGCCAACATTTCTTACACGATCAACCACTACACCATTAAGTTCATATCTAATTTCATCTAGTAGGTGAGATATGCCTAAATTTGCAAATGATCCCGTTGCAGTAGCTTTACTATCTGCATCCTTTAACAATTTACCTTCGAAACATATAACACTGTTGCACGATAAAGTGTACACATCTTGATGTAAAATAGGTATTCGTATTTCATCGTTATTATTAAATGTTGTAGAAGAATAAGGCTGATGTGTATGTTTCTCCGCATAGACAATCGAGTTATCTTAAAAAGCTGTTTCAGTAACGTTTAGTATTTCAGAAGTCGTCATTTTTATTTGATGTAAAACAAGCGCTCTTAATATTACAGAATATTAAAATTTTTCGAATATTAACAGTAAAATTTAATTTAATAACAGTCCAGATGTTTTTTCTTTTTGATTTCCCCCTCGCCGTCACTTCTAGTAGCAGTTAGCTTCAAACCTAAAGATTTTAGAAACAGTTTATTGGCAGATGTTAATCTATCGACTGCAGGCAGCCTACTGATGTTCGAAACAAACTGATCATCCCTAATATATGTTTGCTGCGGCTGCTGCTGCTGAGAGTTGTATCTAACCACCATTTTGTTTCTTGAGATGCAACCTTACCGTGATGGCTTCTCCACAGAAATTGACCAATTTACCGTTTTGATCCAGTATTTGTATGACAATGTTATCAATAATTCTCGTATTGATTGGTAGATATATAACGTTAGAGGAATTTTCTACAATCTTAAATCCTGGCGGATCTGTAGGGAAAAATTGATGAACTCTGTGTACAGCATTGCTGTTGTGATAAGTACCAGTTACGATATTGCAATCAATACATATAGTATTAACTTTAAATATATCTACAGGATTATCGGAAATATATCTACCATAAGCTTTCAATTTCTTAGGTTTGAACCCTAATAACTGTCCAATACTATCTTTAGCAGTAAAATCGATTGCTAAGGACGATTTAATTTCACTCCTGAGCGTGTTATTATTAGGCTTAATATGTAGCACAGGTTCTGCTTGGTGCTGCACAATATTTTTTTCTAGTATATCATTAGCACTACCTGCTTGAGGGGAGGGTGGCTTAGACTTTGTTACACCTATACCCAGTTCATGTCTAATATATTGACTTATATCGGTAACTTCATATGAACCGTGAGGTATTTCAATTACAGCTTGTTTACCATCAATATCAGTATAATGAAATTTATTATTATTCGAATCAATATTAGGTATAGTATTATAAGCTTCAAAACTTATTAATCCTATAACGTATTCAGATTCCGGATCCAGATGTATGGATGGATACTGAGCTGTGAGAACAGATTCATTTCCAGATAAGGTAAACGTCCAGGACATGTTTAATAGTAGACGGTTTAACTAGAACTGAAACAAAACATCTAGAGACCTTTAATTTTAATTACATTCTCCTCCTCCTTCTCTAAGAATCTTACTGGAAATAAAACAACTTTTATTAAACAATAGGTTTTATTTTTCCTTTTACATCCTTATTCAGTATACATTGCAATTGTTTATTTAAGATAGGTTCTAACAATAGAGACATTTTATCTATTCTATTCTTAAACCTCATCCTGTCGAGTGCACACAACTGCCAGTAATTGTATGGAAGTTCATCGTCCTCCTCTTCTTCTTCTTTCTGACGAATTTCAACAATCGGGTCAAAGTGAACCTGCTTGTTGTTTTTACTTCTGGCGATCTTTGTCGTACAACACCAAGTCATGTTTAAACTGGGTTATTAACAAGTTCAGGTCTGGCTGCCGCTCGCTTAATTTCAAACAAGAAAGTTCCTTTGAAATATCTTTTAATTTACAATATATTTCAATATCTCTGTTCAATTTCTCCAGATTTTTAGTAAAGCGGTTGAACTGCATTCAATATTTATAGTATCGTTGCCGCTGCTTCATAATGCCAATGTGTACAATTCAGAATTCCCACACTATAAGTACATCCTCAGACGATGACGTCATCCCCCCACATCTGCAAGTCTTGACAAGTCTGGACAGGTCTGGACAGGTCTTTTCTCGCAGTAAACCGGTAGAAAGCTAACACATGACGTCGTGCAAAAATTGTAAACATAAATGCCCGCAATTTACAGAATCATAAGTTTGAAATGCCTGATGATTATATTTAATAGGATGACAGCTGCCATTTTTGCCACTTGTCAAATATTTCACAATTTCTATTGGAGGTTTTAAGTCTCCAAAACTGTCAAAGTAAATTGCATCTTTCCCCCGTTTTATGTAAGCCACCCAATGTGTACCAAGATTGGTTTTATCATCCAAATTTACAATACCGCATTCTATATTTCGAACCTGTTTTGCTAAATCATCTCTCATAAAAATGCCGCGAAAGTTAGGAATTTTTAAACGTTTAGCGTATGATTGTAAATCGATATTTGACAAGGCTCGGTTTGGCAGCTGCATTACAAGTTTTTTGTCGTGAACAATCCGTATCCGTTTTTTATAAGGTTTTAGATATAACCCTTTACCTAAAGATATTGCTTCCATCGTTTTATTATGTCTTTCAGACTCTGCTAATTGTTTTTTTGCCGACTGAGCATCTTTAACCACCTTTACAATTCCTGCAGCTCCACCGCTAAGAGCTCCTAACGCGCTAAGTCCTGCAAAGATTGGAATCAAGGATAACATTCCTCCTGTTTTTGGCACACGTATTACTCGAGGAGTTTTAATAATCTTGTTTCTCTTTATTTTATTAATTGTCTTAACAGCAATATTTGTAGCATCGCTTAAGTCTCGCAGCAGTCCTCCTCCTAATTCAGTTCGTGCTTTTTTCACTACCTGATTGAAAGTAAGCGTATCTCCAGGTGTCCTCTTTCTCTTTTTACCAGTTTTCTTTTTAGCTCCCAACCCCATTTTTACTTTTGCCTTCATAGTTGCAGCTACTCCTGCAGCAGAGACACGTTCACCTAAGCTAGCGTCTGAAGCTCTAATACGTCCAATAGCATTTTTAGCTAAAATTCTGTCAGCTTTATGTCGTTCCTCCATATTATCAGAATGTTTTGCATAAGCCAAATCGTGCTCACGACACGCTTGATCTAATTTGTTAATTCCAGAATCTCCTCGTGCAATTCTTTTCTCAAGTTTTGTGCCAGGCCCGCAATATTGATATCCTGGTATGTGCAATTTGAAAGGCAATTTATTAATGAGCGTATTGAGTACACCAGCACCTCGTCGGCGATGGACTGGTTTGTTGTTTCGACGTCGAACCATTTTATAGAACTGAGAACTGATCGATTAGGATCTTAATATATATAGATATGCGTAGCAGTTTTAGTATGAGTTTCTAAGTAGACGTCATGAGGGTAGTTAAACTAAAAAATAGTTTGCCAATAAAAAATCATGATAATCATACTGCATCTCTAAGCAGGAGACACGGACCGTTGTTACCTTCCACGATACGATGTCTTATTCTAGGCCCATCGAATTGCGGTAAAACAAACATCATTATATCGCTAATAAAAGATGTTAATGGAGTACGATTTTAAAATATTTATATATATTCAAAATCGCTGTTTCAAGCAAAGTTTGAATATCTAAGTATGTTGTTTCAATTAATTCCTGAGGTTGGCTACTATACATACAGCGATGGTGTGAACATTGTACCACCCGACCAAGCTAAATCTAACAGCATTTTTATTTTTGATGACATTGCTTGCGACAAACAGGACGTTATGAGAGAATATTTTAGCATGGGTCGACATAAAAATATAGACTGTTTCTATCTTTGTCAAACATATGCATGTATTCCTAAACATCTTATTCGCGATAATGCTAACATGCTGGTGCTGTTTAAGCAGGACGATATGAATTTACAGAAAGTCTACCGAGATCATGTTAATACCGACATGACTTACGAACAATTTAAAGGAATGTGCGCTTATTGCTGGAATAGTCATAAACACGGATTTTTGGTAATAGACAAAGATAGTGATTTAAACAATGGGCGCTATCGTTATGAATTTGATTCGTATATATACATTTAACAATTCTGATGTCTATTATTTGATAGAAAGCTGTTGACGTGTGAACTAGTTTGAATCTGTCAGTCTGTCTAACTGGCTGTTTACCTGTTTACCTGTCTAGCTGTCTATCTGTTTACCTGTCTAGCTGTCTACCTGTCTACCTGTCTAGCTGTCTAGCTGTCTACCTGTCTAGCTGTCTACCTGTCTAGCTGTCTAGCTGTCTACCTGTCTACCTGTCTAGCTGTCTACCTGTCTAGCTGTCTACCTGTCTACCAGTCTACCTGTCTAGCTGTCTACCTGTCTAGCTGTCTACCTGTCTACCAGTCTACCTGTCTAGCTGTCTACCTGTCTACCTGCCTATCTGTCTACCTGTCTAGCTGTCTACCTGTCTAGCTATCTACCTGTCTAGCTGTCTACCTGTCTAGCTGTCTACCCGTCTACCGCTTACATACTTGCGCCGATAATGAAATCGAATGTAGCGACAGAACTTATTAAAACTAAAAATATTATAAGACAGAAAGTTCGAGCTCTTAAGGAGGGTAAGTTGGTGGAACAACAGCTCCTCGGTAAATTTTTTAAACCTGTTACCGAACAAATGCAAAGTGTTGCAAAAGTGATAAATAAAAAAGAGAATCTCCCATCTTCAAAACTAGAATTATTTACACCAAAACCTGTTGATGAAGTATTGTGCGAAACCACCGAAGATGATTCTAATACGACTATAGCAAACAAATTTCAACCGTCTACCAACATAGAACCGCAAGCTATAAGTTCTTTCTTAGAACAGTATGATAAACTTCCTAGGAAATATGTAAGCAATTATCTTATAGAAAAACCAAATCTAGGGAGGTATGGAATTAGATATGATTTTGACAAAAACCAATTTTATTTTGGTGGAGATGAGCTAGATATAAAGGGTTCTGATATAATTGTAAAAAATGTTCGCTATGAAGGTACGCCTGGTTTGTACGAATTACTATTTAAAAACGATCCTCAAATAACTCCAACGTCGACAGATAGAGCAAATTATAATGATATCATAAACAGAACAGGTGCGGCGCATAGAAATTTTGATAAAAATGTGCAGAAGGTAGGTTTCAACCAAACGAAATACAAGAAATTCATAAAATCTGACTCATCATCATCATCACCCTCGTCTTCATCAGTGCCATTAAGAGCTAAAAAGCGTTCTAGTAAAGGTATGCAGCAAATGTATAAACAAGTTAGCAATAAACCGATGGATTATGTTTACTGGGATGATCCGAACGAGTTAGTCGATCGATTAAAGTTACTGTATGCCTCTCAAGCATCCGGTCACACAAATCATAGAAATGAAATTGTTAGTATAATAGAAGAGTTAAAAGAGGCGGGAATCATTGAATAAAGTCAGTTCGACAATGTCGAGAGATAAGTTCGGTCGTCACATTCAGCACAGAAATCTATACTTTTACGATGACTGTGAATATTTTAATCTTCAGCATAAACCATTAGTCAATCTTGCGCAATCTCTATTGGAAGAGGATTCTGTCAACAAGACCCTCCTTAACAAAGAACTTAATAAGATTATTTATCGACTTTCCAAACACGAAAACTCTGCTAGTACAAATATAGAAATAGCAAATGAAATTATTGCAGACATTCAAGCTGAAATTGATCAACTCTACTTTTCTCTAAAACTAACTAAACCTCCGCCTAAACCTTCAGTTAGTGAAACTGTCTCATTTAGAGAGGTTCAAAATGACCCGGAAGAAAATAAACAGTTCGATTAAGGCTCAAATAGTAGACGAGTTGCATAAGCCTGCACGAATAAATTTTCGAAGGCGTCGTGTAATAGTAAAATGATTGGATGATCTTCATCAGGCCGATTTAGTAGAAATGATACCATACTCTAAAGTAAATAAAGGTTATCGATATATTTTAGTAATTATAGATGTATTTTCAAAATATGTTTGGCTAGAGCCTATAAAAACCAAAACCTCCAAGGAAGTTACTAGTGCAACTGAAAAAATACTATCTGAAAGCGGTAGAATTCCGAAGAACTTGCAGACAGATCAGGGTAAAGAGTTTTTCAATAAAGATTTTCAAACACTAATGAATAAATATAAAATTAACCATTTCTCAACATTTAGCTCAAAAAAAGCGTGTGTCGTTGAAAGAGTAAATCGTACACTTAAATCTATTATGTGGAAGATGTTTAGTTTGCAAGGTTCATACAAATGGCTTTCTCTATTATCTCAAGTCAGTCACACCTACAATCACAAAAAACATAGTACAATTGGTAAAAGACCGGTTGATGTGAATAAGAGTAATGAGAAGGAAATTCTCAATCAAGCCTATAATCATATAAAAATGACCGATTTAAGTAATGTAAAATTTAAGGTTGGCGATCCTGTGCGAATTAGCAAATATCGAACAATATTCGATAAAGGATATACGCCCAACTGGACTAATGAAATATTCACAATCGATCAAGTTAAATTAACTAATCCTATTACCTATCTACTAAAAGATGCTTCCCATCGGTCTATTCAAGGATGTTTCTACGATCTTGAGCTTCAAAAAGTTAAATATCCAGACATACATCTCGTTGAACGTGTAATAAAACGAAAACGTAACAAAGTATTTGTAAAATGGCTTGGATTTTCAAATCAGCACAATAGCTGGATTGATGCTAAAAATATTGTCTAAATTACCACGTTGTGATGACTCATCACTTAATTTTCATCGGTGCTATATAAACCTGATGTGCTGTAGTATTTTTATCATTCTCCTGCACACGTTCCTTCCAAAAACATGGCAGATTTCAACCAGAAACGTTGCAACTTAAATGAGGTTAAAGAGTGGGGAAATGTACGAGATTTGAAGATTGACGAAAAATATCTAATAATAAATGTGTATCGATGTCCGACTAAATACGGCAATAAAGTGGCGGTGGAATTGGACAACTTCAGATTCATTCTACCAGCACGTTACGATTGCCTAACAGATGCTGACTTGCAACAATTAGGAAAACGTCGCTACAATATCATCTCGGGTGGCAAGTGTGGGAGCAGCACGAAACTTGTCTTCGAGGAAATCGTTCAGACAGAGATGACATCCGTAGCACAATAATTAGCTGATATGTATTTATAATAATTTTTATACATGTATGTTTTAGGTAAATAAATACAAATATATTTACATTGTTGTTTTATTACACCATTGTGCCCGATTACAGGAACATGCCAGGTTGGCCGAGTGGTCTAAGGCGCCAGATTTAAGCTCTGGTTCCCTAAGGGAAGCGTGGGTTCGAACCCCACACCTGGTAATTCTTTTTTGTTTGTCTAACAGACATCAGTACTTGACAAATTTATTTCAAGATCATTTTTGCAGATCAGCACATTTTAATCTCTAGACTCATCAACTGTATTAGCAAAAACTTCCAACTGTGTTGATTTTTCTAAAACAATGGGTTTCTTTGTTTGAATTTTTTGCAGATCAACACATTTTTTTTTTAATCTCCAGACAACAATAGCTTCATTGTTCTCGAATTTCGTGCTGATTTTAAAACAATGGATGCCATTGTTCTACTGATAACATCCTGCAAGAATAGACTGCGTACTCAGACGATGACTCACATCCGGTCGAGCCTGAGTGTTCTACTGATAACATCCTGCATGAATAGACATGCTCGAGCGTGGGAAAATTCAAAAACTACACTTTTAACCCAAAAAATTCCCGGAAGTGATCGAGGTCAATGATCCCGACTAGGCCACGCCCACTGACCTTGACCTCGGCTAGGCCCGTGACCTTCGACTAGACTTAGCCAAGTTTCAAACCAGAGGCCGCCACGTGACACTTAGCCAAGTTTCAAACCACCGGAAGTGAGGCAGAACACCCCTAGGTACACTACTCACTTACTACAACGCAACTTTTTGAAGAGTCTCTGAAAGTTAAAAATGTTTTAGTCATTTTACCGCACCGGGATGTGTAAAACACTGACTAACTGTAAAATCGTAGTTACGTTGGACGTCAACTGTACATATATGAATGTGATGTTTACATATTGTGTGCAAACTCGTGCATAAACATCCACTTTTAGCACTTGTTGCACAAATAGCTATTTTCTACTCCTGTAACTAAAATGACATTTAATATATTAACACACGTCGCTAAGTGACCTTGTAATCCTGCCTTCATAACCTGTGACTAAAGCGCCTCTTAGTCACGGGCGGAAGTTGGCAACGACGTTCACAGGGTGAAGTTAGGTTCAAACAGAATTTGCTTTATTAGCCACAACCAAAACTAAAATCAAGTTAGTTTTCAACAGTCTACAGTCAAGCATAATAAGTGAAGAAGTTGTCAGGCCATTTTATTTTTCGTTAATTCCTATAGCTACGTAACCATTTCGAACAGTTTTGGTACAGATTTGGCGAGTCTACCTGTATATCGGGTCCGTTTCAGTCATATTTTATCATATAACACTTCAACTTTTTGCATCGAACAACAAATTCAAACACGCACGTGGGTTTTGGTTTTATTTAAAGGTTTAGCGTACCGCGGCTAATCTCTATGCCGCTGTTTGTCCCATCGCGTATAAGAACGCTTGTTTTCAGCTAATTCAAAAACACAGTCAGTGAGAGCAAGCAGGATAATTTTAACTTCTGTCGCAAACTACCGATATAGCGTGTTGTCAAGCTGTTGCGAGCTGCGTTCTGATTGGCTACGTCTGCTGGCGTGACTGCGCGTTTGGGCGCGAAGCTCCGTTTAGCGTCTGTTTTGGGGCATTGAGTCTCGGCCCGCCACACAGTACAGTCGATTTAGCGTGATTTGTGGGCGCCTTCGGCGTGGAGGCGTCCGATGTTGCTCTGTTGTTACCGCAAGTTGTGACTTTGTTAATTGTGAGACGTTGCTTGGCGAGCTGGGCGAGTAGGTGTTTTGTGCGGCTGGGTGTTGTGTTTTTCATTGGTGAGGTCCGTATCAATAACGTGGGTCGCTCGTTAAGAAGTTCAAGAAGCCTGTTGGGCTTTACACTCCGACCTTGGGTCGGATCAATTTTCCGAGTGTGCCACACAACCGCATTGTTAAATTCTGTAATCGCCAAGGAGCATTACACACTTACCCGAGTAATTCAAGGGATTCTTTGGACGTCGCCGAGTTTCACCCACCCCACGTCAAATGACAGCTGTAGCGATAGTCCAGTGTTGAATTAAGGGGGGGGCGACCGAGGGGAAAATTCCCCATCGGGCAGTACAAAAATCCCCCCCGGAAACATCACCACTTCATATTCGTGTTTTGTTTTATCTATAAAAGGATGGGTGGCTTGTGCGAGAATAGGTAAAAATACCCCTCAGACGTTTAATTTTCCCCCTCGGAGTAATCAGTCTGAATTCAACACTGCGATAGTCGCCGCCCGCCTGTCGCAATCAACGTTTACGCTTCGAGGCCGAACCGGTCAAAATCAAGGTATTTTGTGTTTCTATATTTGCACACTAATTGTCCATGTGATGCCGCAAGGTTGGCCAGTTTGTCTAACCAATTAAACATGTTTGGTTGTTTGCTAATAACATTTAATCGAAGCACTGTGCGTTTATTGCTGCCTTTCAGTTTGTGTAACTAATTAGACATGGTTGCTAATAGCATTTAACCAAAGCATTGTGCGTTCATTGCTGCATTTCACTTTTGTGTACCGAATTAAATATATTTGCTAGTAGCATTTTCTCAAAGCAGTGGGCGCTCATTCTTGAAGTTACTTGTACATATATAAGTGCTAATGTTGGATAAGGCGTTCCCAGCTAGGTTTTTATTTTATTCTTTTTAGGGTAAGCCCTTTATACCTCTGTGAGTGTATTATTGTGTGCGCCGACCACTTCGGCCCTATTGTAACTTTCGGCCATGGTTTTGGCCTAATAAATTTGTTTACTACATTCGACTTATAATTATCCCTGGTATGTGTGCATGGTTATTTACAGGGTGATTCCGTCTCTATGTCAAGATCGATGTAAGGTGAGGTCTGGTAGCGATTCGTGAGTGTTGCAGGTAGGTCGACGCGCTGTCGCGAAACTGTTGTTCCCAGAGTTAGTACTTGAGTATTATACCCCGTCTGGCTTTCAAGGTTTGGTTAAGCGTGGGTCTCCCTATTAGACCTTGTGGCGCCCATTTATTTTGTAACATCCTATACATACTGTCACGCTTGCCCTGTGGCGTACCGTTTCTAGGACCATGCCCATCTACCTGAGTGTATTCGAGCCGTGGCCTTTAGCCTGTTTTGTGCGATATCCAGGGTAAGTGTCGACGTTTCCCGGACATGTTTAAGTATCTGGCACTCACTCACTCGTGAGTGTCGTTTAAAACAGTTTGATACTGTAACAAAGTGATTCATTGTTTTACACTTTTTGTAGGTGGCGGGGCGACAGATAAACGTCAACCGATGTCAACACAACCTACCAAAGTTGGTTAAAATGTTGTAATTTCACGATTTTAAAAAAACATAATGTACTCCTCGGCACTGAAGTTCTTTTTATCCCTCATGTGGTTTATTTGCCTTTGCCCTACGAGTTAAACTTCAGTGCCTTGGTATATAAACTACTACCGGGTGACCGTAAATGGTTGTTTTTTTCTTAGGTTGGCACTATTTATGTTGGCGGTATTGTAAGTCTATGTCAAATTCGAGATTAGCAGGTTAGGTTTTGCATGTATTACTGCTATATTGCTAGTAGGGTCTGGGAACGGGCGAAAACATTACGGCGCCGACATAGTCTCACTCTGAGTACTACGCGTCTCGTGCACAGCTTCGTTCACGGGAGAAGCTTGCGCGCACATGCAACGCTTACGCACAGCTCACCAAGTATACGTAGAAGAGTTGGTTGTCTGTCTCACTTACGCTGTGACCTCTCCACTTACAGGCGCTAAAATATTGAAGTAATACATATATGAGGTTTTGCGTCAGTTTTGACACAAACTAACGCAAAACCTAACCTGCTAACCTCGACTTTGACATAGAGTTACAGTACTACAAACAAAAACAGTGCAAACTTAAGAAAAAAAATCACAACCATTTACGGTCACCCGGTATTACTGTCAGGTTATAGCGTGTTTTGAACCATTTAATTTGGTGATTGGGCCCTATACTATACTATTTCTAATTTACATGAACGATATTGTAACTACTACACTAAATGGCGAAATAATACTCTTTGCCGACGACACCGCCTTGTTGTTTGAAGGCGACACCTGGAAAGAAGCCCAACATAAAGCTGAACTGGGTATAAGCAACTTTAAAAATTGGTTAGATAAGAACTTACTAACTTTAAACTACAGTAAAACGAAATTCATTACTTTTTCAGCAACTAAATCTACCCTCCCCAATTTAAACCTTTTACATATTCACAACAAGGAATGTTACAAAATACCATGCAACTGTCCTACCATTGATAATATTAAACAAATTAAATATCTAGGTATAATCCGAGGTATAATCCTTGATGAAAACTTGAGATGGCGTGAACACATAGCTTACCTTGCCCCAAAAATTCGAAAGTGCTTATACATTTTCTATAGACTCCGTTACTCCCTTACAATAGCCGGTCTCAAAACTCTTTATCATGTATTTGTCGAATCACTCCTCAGATATGGTATAATAATTTGGGGTGGCACCTTCACTTCAACGCTACATCCTATTTTTACTGCTCAAAAAAAGATTTTAAAAACTATGTTAAATAAACCCCTCTAGCAATCACTTCTGTGAAGCAAACGTCGTTTCGGTTCAGCTGTTGTACATCAAATCTTGTTTATTGTTCATATACAGTAATCCTTATATTAAAACTCAAATTACCCACCAGCACCTTACTAGGCAAAAAAGTAAATTTAATGTATCTGTCCCCAAAACAAACTTAACACTTACCCAAAAATTCATCACTTATGTAGGACCGAAGTTTTACAATTTACTTCCAATTTCCTTTAATACAATAAATAATATAAGACTATGCTAGCAAAATCACAAAATTTATTCAAGCAAACCCATTACTTTTTCTAAAAAATCCTTAATTAAAGCAATTAACTTACTTGTTCATTAAACTCAAATTACTGCAAACATTGGTACGACGATAGCTTAACTTAACTGTTATTCATGCGCACTGGGAATAGTTCTATGTCAGCTCTTATGTAATATTTTTTTCATATACAGACCGGACACACACGAGCTTGTGCTTATGTGTCCAAATTAATTTAATTTTATATATATATATATATACGTATATTATACACTTTTCTTGATATATAATTTTTTTTTAATTTATAATGTATGTAAGAGAAACATGTAATATTAATATTAAAAAATAAACTTACTTAATTTAAAAAACCGGATGACATAAATTGATATTTAGTACTTAAACCACGGCCTTCTGGATTAGCGTGCCTGCCGGTGAGAGCCGGCAGGCACGCTAATCCAGAAGGCCGTGACTTAAACACTCCTGGAATTTGGTACTTTCCTTCCGACTCACCTTGTATATACAAGGTGGGCCCGAAACTCAAAGCCCCTTACTTCTCGAGACTGCAACCCATACAGATTCTCAATATTTATCTAGAAGACATATTGATCAGAGTGGTTACCGATGCTTTTGTACTCATTTAATAAAGCTGACTGAACGTGTTTTCAGTTGGAGCTTTGTGTGGTGATCACTCTACATTTCTACAGCAGTTTTTTCCATGCTTGTCAAAAGCACTTAAATTTTATGCTTTACGTCGTCTTTAACTTACAGCTATCAGTTGCTTTAATGTATAAATACTCTGATCAACGTCTTCTAGACATGATGTGTATGGTGGGTTGCAATTCTAAGTGTTAATGGGCCCATCCTGTAGAATCGATAAGCCCACTTTGATGTGGGTTATACTACTAAAACTTGAAATGTACATTTTTTCAAATTTAACACCTTTCACATTTTAAAACATTCCTACGCATGGGACGTTTTCAAAAATTGACGGTCACACTAAGGTAGTACTTTATTTTAATGGCAACTTTTTCTCTTAAAAATAATTCAATTGTTAGATACGAAAAAAAACCTATAAAATGAAGTTAAAATACTGAAATAATTTATTAAATACTTGGCATACACATAGAGTAAACTATTGATTACATTTAAAGGTACAAAAATACAATATAACTAGTCGATCAACACTGATTAATTGCTGCACCGTTGTGTTCATTATATCACTCTCGTCAGTGTTTATGAGTTCGTCGTCAAACACAAAATAATCTAATATTTCTAACCTGCTGCACCAGGTAACATATGACAAGCCACCAGCTGTGTGTAGAAGCTGGTTACAATGTCGAAGCATTTAATCCTCGCCTCTTGGGCAGGAACAAGGTCCACTTCATCCGTACCAACCCACTTCATTAGAAACATTAACTGCCCTACGTTTTCAATGGAATATAAAACAATCGCAATTTTTGTGCATCAAATACCTGCGCAGCCTTGAATCCCAAGAATAATCTTCTCGGGTGTTAGACCTCGGCCAAAACCGACGACTTCATCTTCAGCTGCACTAACATTGTATAAAATAGTTACGAATCTATCATTCTCTAAACTCACTTGATGCGCTATTGCTAGGTTCAGTTTCTTCAGAACTGGCTGATGACGACTCCAACATAACAGTGTGCTTTTCATAAAAGTCAATGACCACCTCAGGGCACTTCATATTTGCCTCCTCGGCAGGAACTAAATCCACCTGCGGCGTGTTGGCCCATTTCATCAAGAAGAGTAATCGTCCTAAAATTTCAGTTTGAACACGATTCCTTAATTATAGCTATATAATTATAGTATTCCAACCAAAAATTGGAAAGTTATTTAAAATCCAGTACACCATGAAAAGTGTAAGTCATGTCTAAGTTGGTTTCATACAATCAGTAAATAATATTCTAATGTCAATCAGCTTTCAAGTAATGACAGTTCATCTGTAAATTGTACATGTAACCAAAGAGCATTGCTCTTTGATGTAACTGTTATATTAAGGCATTGTAACATTGTGCATGATTTAAGTAGGTACTAGTTGAGTTTTTAAAACCGTATAGTAGCATAGAAAATTTTGAAAAACGTATATATCTTCCAAACCTTCCAATGCATCTGTCAAATTTGAAGGTTATTATCGAAGTGTCACTGAATGACAATCAAACAGTAATTTTATGAATTAAATTACGAAGTGACTTACTGTTTTCAATGCTGGCCTGATTTTAAATAGCTTTCCAATTTCTGGTTGAAATACTATACCTACCTGTACTATTAGTAGCTGCTAAAATCTTCTCGGGTTGAAAACCTCGTGCAAAGCCGATCGGTCTTTTCTTGTTCATTTTAGCGTCAGCTAAAGAGCAAATCAGTCAATAGCGTATTCGTTTTACTACCTACTGCAAAATCTAACCAGCTAACTTGCGCTTCCTACTCTCCAGTTCCTGTGTGCCGGCTCGGTTGGCTTCGAACTCTGCAATCAGTCCCGGGCAATCCAGGTTTGCTTCGGGCTCCCACGTGTTGTCTTTGTCGTCATAACCCTTCCATTTCAGCAGGTATTCGACAGCGCCCGTTGCGGGGTTGATTTGCTTGTCTAAAATCTTCTCCACTGTGTATTCTGGGTCATCCTCTAAAGCAGAGGCTGTACCGCCCCTCCTGCCTTTACCGGTCATTATTTCATTCCACCATGTAGCTATATGAAAGTCTAAACACAACGGTTAGTAGAATTCAATCCTGTTGATCACAAAAATCTTCGTTTTTTATGTGAATTACTAAAATATAAACAAATCAGCTGAACCTCGCGATCACAGATCAAATTACGGCGTCGCATTTTTCCAGTTTCCATAGAAAAAGTTTAGATGGCGCTTGGGACAAATTATTTTGCTACGCAAGGTTGGTATTGGTAATTCTGCCACATACACAGCACTTCGTTGTAAATGTGCTTATTTTAACCTATACAGAATGTTTGCAAATCGCTGCACATCTGCTAGACACTGTCACAAGGAAATATGTTAATATAAAACACAGTTATGTAAGTGCATTGTATCTAATCAACTCTAACTTATTACGAGAAAATAAAGAACATTGCAAGTGTAACTACTGAAGAGATTATAGTATAGACGAAGGATATGCGGTACATGAGCTTACATTGAAAGACGTAAGAAATGCATAAAAGAAAGCCAAAGTTATAAAATATACCGGGTGTCTGTTCTCAAAGTCGAACATAGGCGATTAACATTGTATTGAACGTTTTTGCAGATTCCTGCTCGCCAATTCAACTTACAGGGAAGGTAATGGTATCAATGGAAAGATAAAATTATTACGCATCATATGATACCAATAATAATATTCAAGGTGCGATTTTTATTTTAAAATACTAATTTAAAACTTGGAAATTTTTAAATATGCCATGCCTTGGTTTTCAAGTTTGATAGCATTTGTCAAAAAATTGGTAATTAGTTGGCGTAAATCAGATAGGTATTTTCTGTTAACGTCTGTTAAAATTATCTACAGAAAAATGAATTATTTCAATGAAGAACGAGTGAATGCACTAATGTTAATTGCCTATGTTCGACTTTGAGAATAGACACCCGGTATAAAATAACCATTTTTTGCATAGTGATCGTGAAAGTCGTTTTTTTTAACGAAAAATCGTATTGAAAGTTCCACTTTTTTTAACGCAAAAATCGTGAAAAAAGTGCACTTTTTTAAACTATTTATTTAACTATATGACTTTCAAAACTAGTTGTACAAATTACTATTGTGTAACAAGTGCTAAAAATGAATGTGAAAGTTTCATAACGCCTACGCGTCCTGTAAAAATACTCTTTGCGGACTGGTTGCGTAATAGTTATTTACCTAACAAGTTCGGGAAGGTAATTTTCCCGAATGAGCACTTTGTTTGAAGCACGACCGAAGGGAGTGCTGCATGTAGTGCGAATTCGGGAAAATTCTTCCCGAAAAAGTTAGGTACAATGTTTTTTTGTAACGAATAATTGAAAATATTCTAAAAAATAAAAAAAAATATTATTTAGTGTTTTACTACTTTACTGAGTTGACAGCTGACAGCACAAATCGCTAAACTTTTATACATATCTTACGCATATGTTAACTTTTGTCGTAGATCAACACACTAAAGTGTAAGGTACCGCCATTAGTGATTTTTTTTATATCTATGCTTGCCGCACAATTGCCCTAGTTTTTGTTGAAAAGTAAAAAGCACCTCAGTACGGGAAATGTAACTTTCGGCGCATTGGGAATGACCGGGAAATATGAATTTTAGTCATGAGCAGAGCTGTCACAAATCAGTGAGATTTAAATCTTTTTTTGATTTAAATACTTTTTTTTAGTAAATACTTTGATTTTAAATCTTTTTTCAGAAAATGATTTTTGATTTATCATTTAAACCTTTTTGAAAAGTATCTTTGATTTTTACTTAAAAATTAAGATTTAAATCTTTTCAAAATGATTTAAATCTCTAAAAATATTTAAATATTTTTTAAAACGGTTAACACGCCTCGGTCTATGCTCAGCGGTAGGTTCTACAATGGCGTCAGCGGAAGGAGGGGTGTAGGCGTTACCCTTATTGATGCTGCTAAATAATTGGTGTAAACTTTTAATACGTTTATTGCTAATGACCCCGATGAAACATACAAACAAAAATCAACTTACTACTATATATACAGGGTGTCCAAAAAATGGAAGATTAACTCTACAGTGCGTTACTTGGGGATGCCTAATAAACCATGGAAAAATATGAAAAAAATTCCCTGGGCCGTATTTTTCGAAATATTTCTGGTCAAAGGTGGGTAATGAAAGCCATTTATTTAAATAACTAGTATAATCTCTGAAACTTCTTTGTGGCGTGAATTCATAATTCATATTTCTTATATGGGTATTTCGCCACTCTGCAAATTAAAATATTAAATAACGAAAATATTAACAACGAACGTTTCGAGGGACAATCTGCCCTCGTTATCAACGAATAACAATTAAAACTAACAAGAACTTATCTTTTTTTCACTGGAAGAAAAAACGACCAACCTCCAATGAATTTTCTGACTAGTGTATAATTATAGTGTCAAATATATCTGGGACTTATTAAAATATCTGTTTTTTTAATATTCTTGGGATTTAACTAAATTGTTTTCAATATTTAAGTATTTTAAAAAAACTGATTTCCTGTTGAGTTTGTCAATTACTAAATATGGCAAACAGGCTTTGTACAATAATAATATACGAAATCAAGCTTGGCATTGAAATATTTGTTGTATGAATAATATGTTGGTGGCACTGTAAGTTCATGTCAAATTCGATGTTAGCAGGTTAGGTTTTGCGGCAGTTTGTGTCAAAACTGACGCAAAACCTAACCTACTAACCTCGAATTTGACATAGACTTACAGTGTCACCAACATATTAACAACTTACTATGGATACATTTTTGATTGAGAAATTGTTGCAGTATCAATGTTGCCAGATTTATTTTTATTAATTTCGAAATATTTCGAAAAATACGGCCCAGGGATTTTTTTTCATATTTTTCCAGGGTTCATAAGGCATCCCTCAGTAACGCACGGTAGAGTTAATCCGCCATTTTTTTGGACACCCTGTAAACAAGAGGGAAAAAAACAAGAAAAGAAATATGTACAAAACAGTCGTCTATAATCCGTTCACGACCTTTTTGGGACAGAGATGGCTATGATTTTTTCTTTTCATGTTGGACTAACTGATTCGGTGATGTAGGGGATACAACTTTTCTTTTCTGTCAGTGTCAGTTCGACATTTTCTTGCCACCACATTGCCAGATTTATTATTTTAATATTCATATGAAAATAAATGATTTATCAAGTGTGTAATAGTAATTTACGATACAAGTAACGTTATCAAGCTTTTTACATTACGAGAGAATAGTTTGAATGAACGAGCGACGTTAGGAGCGAGTTCTTTAAAATTCTCGAGTAATGTAGAAAGCAGATAACGTTACGTATATCGTAACACGGTTTATTTTATCCTAAAATACTAATCTGTTTAAAAAAATAGGAAAAATAGTTATTAATGACACTTACAACAGCGAGTGGTGGTATCACTAGTAAGATAAAAACGCAATACTGTATTGTTGGTAGCACTGTCAGGTTATGTTAAATTTGAAATTTTCAGGTTAAGTTTTGCGACAGTTTGTGTCAAATAACAAACAAAACCTAACCTACTAACATCGAATTTGACATAGACCGACAATACATTTCAGTGCCGTCAACATGTGATTAGATGCTAATAAAATATCGTTATGTTATTTTTCTTAACAACACTAGTGCTGTTAAATGCATCTTAACGCAACTTGTTACTAAGGAGTTATTGCCATAATAACATAATAGGATAAAATAAAAATTATTTTAATTTCCGTCAAAGGAAAAGCCAAAATGGCGAAAATAATTTTGCTACAACAAAAAATGTCGATTAAACGATGCTATTTCCAATTCAAAAAGTACAGGCCAGATTTTAAAGAATACGAGTTGACGTCGAGACTAGAGACTATATTTGCTGTACGTTAAAATGATGCACTATTTTTACATACTTGTAATAACGTAATGTTAAATCCATGGTTCAAAGAAGGTCAACAGAGATAGTATAAGAAATGTGTTACACATTTTTTAGAGAATCATAAGGACCCTAATTATGTCGAAATTGTTGACAATATTCTGGAAAAGTTTCAAGCTGTAGGTTGCAATTAGAGTTTGAAAGTTTTTTTCCTGCACTCTCACCTTGACTATTTTTCAGAAAATATTGGTGACGAAAGCGAGGAGCAAGAGGAGAGGTTCCATCAAGATCTAAAAGACATGGAAAAACGGTACCAGGGACGGTGGAATATAAGCATGATGGCGGATTATTGCTGGTGACTCAAAAGAGACTGTGGACCTGATATTCAGCGAAACAAAAAGGCAACAAAGCGTTCATTTAAAGGAAAAATAACGCCATTCTATTAAATTTGTTATAATAGCATAAAGAATTAAAGATTTTTCTATTTGCTTTTCTTTATTGTATCTTTTAATATAACGTCGTAGTGTCATAATGCAAGTTTGGAAAAACATATAATTGTCATTATTTGTTTTTACGATTGTAAGAAAATGTGATGTGATAGAGAAAAACTGCTTTCCATTTTGAAATTAGTACAACAAACTTCTTTTAGCCACGTTAATTCGGTCAAACCCCAGTAAAAAAAAATCTTTTTGTAGACCTGTGTAATTTACTACCTACCTACTTACTACTATTTTAGTGTTGAAATGTTATGTGGCAGATGTGAAAATCAACATGAAGTAAAATCAGCAAGCCATCCATTTCACAAGATATTTACAATTTTCACATGTTAATTTTTATAAGACCAATATTGCTCAATTGCTGTATTAAATTTATTTGGCATCAACTTGTGGCGTCTTTAACCTTCCACGCCAGCAAGCAAGCAAGCATGTAAAATAAAGTGGCATATTCATAGTATGTATACAATTCTTATCCAAATTGAAATAAACATTAATATTGAATGCTTTCCTTATGCATTCGTTCTCATTTTCGTTTCTGTCGTCAATTGTCAAATCATTTCAATTTTTCATCCTTAATTTAAACAGAGATTCGGCAACAATGTACCTATTCAAAAAATATAACCTTAAACTGAAAACAACCTAACCTAACACAAAAAGTGTCAATTTCCATTAGGGAGTTTAGTTGCCACAGAGGTACTGCCAACAAAATTACTAGATGGTCATAGCCTCACCTGACCCAAAAAGATCGTGAACGGATTATAGACTCGGTCACCGGGGCAGCGGGAGGTGATGGGGCGGCCTTTCCCGGTTGGCGGAGGCGGGGAACGCGGCCTGGACGCAGCCCGATCCTCCCGGGGAGCGGGACGGGGCACGGCTAGTTGTGGGCACTAGCGGCGCTCTGGGTGGGGCGTCGAGCGGGGCTGTGAGGTTCTCTCTCTCGGGGACGCTGGAGCGTGGCGTTGTTGGGGCACAGGGTCGGGCTTCCGCTAGGGGAGTCCGGGGACGGGTAGTCCGTCGCCAGCGGGGGCCGCGACGTGGGCTACTGTCGGGGCAGGTGGCTGTGGACTCGTCCTAAGTCCTGAAGGGGCTGGATGGCCCTGATGACAAAGTCCCGAAGAGCGCTGGCTGCTTCTCGTCCTAAGTCCTGAAGTGGCTGGATGCTGCTGGGACTCTCCGGGGTTGAGTGTTGGAAGGCTGGATGCTGCTGGGACTCTCCGGGGTTGAGTGTTGGAAGGCTGGATGCTGCTGGGACTCTCCGGGGTTGAGTGTTGGATCCTTGATGGCTTCCTTCAGGCTGGAGAGCTGGATGCGGATGGGACTCAAAGCTGGGAGCTGAGTGTTGTCCTGAAAGGCTGGATGGTTCCGGGTGGACTCTCCTGGGTTGAGCGATTTCTTCTGGCCTGGGTAACTCTATTTAAAGAAGCCCCGTCCTTTGTTTTGCGCTTCCTGGACGCTCATTGGTCCGAGGAGAAGGCATGACTGCTTATTTTCCCCGTATTTAATAATTCCGCGTTTTTTTCGCGGGGCGACATATTAGCGCCTTGATGAGTGTCGCAATGGCTGGCCGTTGAAATGCCGATTCTAATGATACCCCACTTGCTATGTTTCGTTTGGCTTTAATTAAAATAAGGATTTGTTTCCCTCGAGCTCTGCGTATAAAATTACTTAAGCGTTATTGTTACTGAGTGTGTTAAAAAGTTCTCCTTGTTTTTATGATTTGCGCGCTGATTTTATCTGGTTTTTGATACCAAATACTGCATTTGATTCTTCCTACCGCTAATTAAAATTTAATTTGTAATATTTGTACATTCGCCTGCTGTATTTGGCCTTTGTCCCGATTTAGCCGTTAGAGAAAGCGTTTTTATTAGGTCTCCGCTTGTTTCGAATTTCTGTCGCTTCCTGGGCGAACTTCGCTCGCCGCGATGTTTTAGTCGGCTCAGGGAAAAAATCGTTTTAATGGGCCTGTATGCTTGTTAGCGACTTGAGGGTAATTTGATTAGGTAGTGGCTAATTTTTCCTATGCCTGTGTGGTTTCTATAGGGCGCCCTGTTGATTAGGAGTGCTGTTGTTAATTAAAATTAGATTTCCAATTGCGGCGAATTTGAGCCGCGCTGATGGGCTCTGTGCTTAGGTCCCTTTGCCCTTAAGTTTTATTGGGGGGTTATTTGCTGTACTTGGCTGTACTGGCATGCCGTAATTTATTGTTTTATTTCTTCAGAGGTTTTTATTGGAAATTTGTGTAGGAATGTGGCGTTTCGGTAAACAGATGTTTTTGTTCTTTTGTTCCATCGTCGTCTAGTTGGCGATGCAGATTTCCTTTGTTGATTTGATCTGTTCACCGATTCATATTACGGTTTAAATCTTTCTAAAATGATTTAAATACCTATATAAAAAATTTAAATCTTTTTACAGAGCCTGTCTATTCCTATGGATTCGTGAATTTACCGGCAAATGCTGCAACCGTGCATTGTATTTGCTTTGTATTTAACGCATTGTCGTCGCGTCGCATAGCAAGTATCAAGAAGTTTTTTAGTTGTAGTAAAAAGCGCGTAAAATTTTATAGTTTTAAGCTTGTGTTAAATTGTGAGTTGGACAGTTGTGTAAAAATTTAATTGGAGATTCTGAAAAAGTGAACTAACGGCAGAGGACTAAGAGGTAAGCGGCAATTTGATCTTTTTTAAGTCTAGCACAACTTCATTATTTTGAAACCGGTAGAATTTTACTGACACGTTGATTTTAGGTAGTTTTTGTTTTTTTTTAAATATTTTTATTATACCGTAAAATGAAAAGTATCTATGATCATTGATTTAAATCATTTGTCAAAATGAAAAGTATCTATGATCTTTGATTTAAATCATTTGTAAAATGAAAAGTATCTATGATCTTTGATTTAAATCATTTGTCAAAATGAAAAGTATCTATGATATTTGATTTAAATCATTTGTACAATAAAAAGTATCTATGATCTTTGATTTAAATCATTTGTAAAATGAAAAGTATCTATGATCTTTGATTTAAATCATTTGTAAAATGAAAAGTATCTATGATCTTTGATTTAAATCTTTTTTAAATGATCTTGAACAGCTCTGGTCATGAGTAGAAAAACAATACCTGCTCATATAAAGTGAACTTTTAGTTCAGTAGTTTTGTAAGACGATCCGCCACTGGTGAAACGCAATGGATTTTCGAGTATTGGCACATGCGCATTACAACTGGCACCAGCGCACATAATATGTGATGTTTGTGTCAAGCTGTCAAGTTTCATTAAAGTGCAACCTACATAAGTTGTTATATACTTAGGTTTATTTAAAAAATCACACACAGCCTCAAAATGCCCGGCCCAAGCGAAACTCCAGCCTCCCAGAGGCTGACAAACGATGACTTCCGAAAGCTGCTCATGACCCCTCGAGCAACTCCATCGAGTGCCCCAGCTGCAGGGTCCATCCGAGAGGCTATGGCGAACGCCACGTCCATGGCCCCGCCGAAGGAGGACCCCAACGAGGCCAGACGTAAGAAGAAAAGCTACTACGCAAAGCTGAAGAAGCAGGAGGACAACAAGCTGGCCGAGCTGGCAGAGAAGTACCGCGACCGAGCCAGTGAAAGGCGCAACGGAGCCAATCCAGACTACCAAAACGTAGACCCGATGAACGCGGCGCAGGCCTATCGGGCCGTGGCACCCGATCTGAAGTCGGGCTTTGACGCAGCAGAACGCAGGAAGCAGATGATTCAGGAGTCGAAGTACCTCGGAGGTGACATGGAGCACACTCACTTGGTAAAGGGCCTGGATTATGCCCTGCTGCAGAAGGTGCGCGCCGAGATTCAGCAGCGGGAGGCTGAGCTGGAGGCGGAATTGGAGAGGGTTGCCAGTAAGCCTCTGGAAGAGCCAGATAAAAAGGAAGAGCCTGTGAAAAAGGAGGATGAGGAAATGCAGTTCAAGACCAAGATTGGGAGGTCGATTCATAGGACGATTTGTACTTTAAAATCACGACATATTGAGCGGAATGAATTGTTTTCGTATGGGCGAATGGCGTATGTTATTGATTTAGGTTTGTATTCCATGTGAGATTTTTGCGTTTGGTACTATTAAAATGTGTTTGTAGAAGATGAATCGGAATCTGATATACCTACAACTCTGATTCGCTCCAAGGCAGATGTTCCAGCATTGGAATCCACAACTACTTTAACCACAAATGATATTGTCATCAACAAACTAACACAAATTCTTAGTTACTTACGCCAAGGTACTGTAAATTTTATAGCTGTTCACAAAGCTACTATTAAATGTTATACAAATTTAAAACAAAATTTAGTAGCTATTTTTTTTTTAGGGAACCGTAAGAATAAAAAGAGCAAGCGCACCGCGCTCGACCGAAAGGAAGACTATGATGGTGCGGAAGCTCCCGAAGACCGGAGGGGTCAGAAGCGTGCAAACAATGATGACTCGATTTACGGAGAAATTGGCGATTACGTGCCGACTGCCCGGCGAGCGCATGAATCCAAGGATGGTCGCAAACGGCAGCCCTACTTCGACAAACGGGAGGAGGATTTGAAGGATATGGGTCCCTCTCTCAAGATTAATAAATCTGCACAGATTTTGAATAAGCTGGCGCAGGAGCCGGAGGGGTACGCCGAGTGTTATCCTGGCCTGGAGGAAATGAACGATGCTATTGATGATTCCGACGATGAAGTTGATTATTCTAAGATGGATCTTGGAAACAAGAAGGGCCCCATTGGCCGGTGGGACTTCGACACTGCAGAGGAGTATTCAGAGTACATGAACCAAAAGGAAGCACTCCCGAAGGCTGCCTTCCAGTACGGCATTAAGATGACTGACGGACGGCGGTCACGCAAGCACAAAGAGAAGAATGAGAAAGCTCACTTGGATCGGGAATGGCAGAAAATACAAAATATTATTAATAAACGTAAAGATTAAGTTATGAACATTTTATGTTGTGGTGTTATTTAATATAGAATTCGTTTTTATTTTCAATTGTATTGAATCTATGCAATAATTTTGCATTAATAGTAATAATTGTAATAAATATATCTGAAACACAGATTCTATAAGGAATTATCGAGAATAAACAGAAATATACACTGCAAACATGACATCTAAAGAAAATTAATTTAGAGAAAACATACAAAGTCAGAATGATTAGAAATTGAACTTGGAAGACGCTGAGAACTGCAGGATTAGGAGAAAGGAGATAAAGTAAAAAAAATAAACTAAATGAAATGTATACTGAAGTAAGAAACTGAAAAAGAAGATTTCTGAAACAAAAAAAGTAAGAGAAAAGAGGAAATAAACAACACAACTTCAATGACAAACAAGCAAATAGGTACAATGAAACAAGAACATGAAGAATTTTGATAGGAAAAACACGTAATTAAATATGATTCCCGAAATGATGAAACGGAAAAGTTGAGATTTCTGCAATTCTTGCTTGAAATTGTCTTACGTTGGATTTTGTCAATGTAATATTCCAGGGGGTAATGCTAGAAGTGCATTTTTGGACTAAACATATTACATTATGTTATATCCTGTAAGATTATATTAGTTCGCATGCAAAATAAAACCATTCCGACTTAATTGTAACTTTATATTTCATCATCATCAACATTATCAACAACTAACAAATCATCAGCACAAAATTTTGCCCAATTATTATCAGTGACCCGCCAATCATCTTATAAAGTTAGTGTTTCATAGGCGTAACTAGCAGGAGGGGCCAGGCCCTCCCCAGAGTGACATCTGGCCTGTCAAATCGAGTTAAATAAAAAAATTACTATTTATATTAGCCTACCATGCCACAGGTGGTTTTAAAGTCACACCAGCCCATAGGTGAGGCCTGTTAGGACCATTCATTGAAAGCACACAAAAAATTAAGTACCAATTTTTTTAATCGGTTTGTACTTAATTCATACTATAATTATTTCCTCGTTTTTTCTTCAGCTAATTTTGTCACAAAAATGTATTACCCCTTTTGTGACTATAAAAGTAAACCAACATTTTATTTAAAGCAGTGCAACATGGGGGTGAAAATGCAGTACCTCGTAAGTAGAATTTTTTACGAAATTGCTTTTATGATGCGAAACGCTTTAGTATACTTGCGTTCATCTTTTGGAAAAATAATAATGCTAACCCAGTTGTTTCATGGCGACTTGATAATAATTGTGTGGCTTCCAAATATTTACACTGTTTTGAAGGCAATAAGGGTTTTTAATATTTGAATTTTTGAGAATGTTTAGTTGAAACACTGATTAGTCTTATGGATAAATATTTTATGTTACAAACAGATTCGTATTTCCAGATGTGAAATACGAGGTCCTGCCTTTTAGATTGAATTTAATTTACGTATTCACGAGCTACTGCAATTCATCAAAATTTTGTTAAAAAAAATACTGCAACAATGTTGAATTGTACAAAAAAAATGTGGTGTGATAGACGCACACAACTTCCTTTTACAGTGATCTTATAATTAGTCAAAAATTTGATTTTTAATTTTTAAGCATTTGTCAAAAATTTTCAAAAATTAGAAATTCTACAAAAACGGTGCAAAATAGAGCGTTAGCTGAAGAGGCAAATTTTCTCTACAATTTTAAGCTGAATTCAAAAATGTAATAATATACCGGGTGTTCCGTTTAAAATAGGAGTTAATAAAAAAAATAGAAAAAAAACAAAAGAAACTCATTTTAGAAGTATTGAACTGGAAAATCACCTATCTCACTTCTATACACATTAAAAATGTAATAAAAACGTGAAGTTTGAAAAAAATCGTTAGAGCCGTTTTTGAAAAAATCGAAAAAAACTGAAAAATCACAAGAGTAAACATCTACTTCCGGTTATGCGATTTTCTTCAAAAGCTTGCTGTTGCATCTACATAGTACGCAAAACTTACATATGAAGTTTCAACGCCATACCTCTTTTCATTTTTGAGATATTCTGTTCACAGAGAGACAGACAGACAGACCAATGAAAAAAAATGGTTTTTCGGTTCAGGGGACTCTAAAACGTGAAGATCTGTTGAAAACTCAATTTCGAATTTTTGGGGTGAATCCAATACTTCCTTTATTGTAAAAGGAAGTAAAAATCATGGCAAATAGCCCTAAATATTTGATACGCATGTAGCAGCACAGGTAAGTATGTAAAATCAGTTGCACAAACCATAAATCATCAAACAAATATTGTACATATAATTAACTAAAAATACTAGGAACAGTACACCGTGAGTATAGTGACTAACTGTATAACCATACAGCAGCAGCATGCATTTCATGTTCAGACGTTTATAAAGAAAATGAGAAACCTTGACATCAAATTAACAGTTTAGCTAGATATGTACAGCAAAAAATATGACTAAATTAGATAAATCAATTTGTTAATCTCAACTTACATCATAAGTATTTTTTTTTGTTTACTGGTCTGGTAGCAAATCTACCATCTTAGCAACAAGTCCGGTAAGTACGGCTATCACCTTAAAAAGATTTTTAAGGCGATAGCCGTACATATGTTTTTATGGCCTAAGCCGGTAGCACTTAGCAATGCCTGTGATTTGTGTTATACGTTTGGCAGTACTGACGAATATTGTTGCTGGCACAACAGAATAATACAGAATGGCCTGTCGCCTTAAAATTCAGCTAGTTTTTTCTTTGCGCATGCGCGAGTTCTGGTGGTGTGCAGTCAGTTGTTTTCCATATTTTACACGTGTACTTGTGGCTGTCAATATTGACCCCTTATAAGAAGGTTATGTTTTTCTTGTGCAAGTGGTTTTAAAATATTAATTTAATATGAGTGCACAGAAAAGATATTTTGGTGGCACATGAGGTACTATGCATTTCCATATTAATTACATGGACTTTAAACGTACGGACTATTTCTGTTCAGTTTAAAATTTAGGAGCATAATTTTGAATTTACCGCCTCTGCACACCACTAGGATCATGGCAGACAATTTCAAGGTCACAAAAATTGAGTATGCTGACATCAAAAGCGCCGACACAGAGAGGCCATTCTGATTTAGGGTATTATTCTTTGCTGGCACTGTCAGCCGATGTCAAACTCGAGGTTATCAGGTTAGGTTTTTCGTCAGTCTGACGCAAAACTTAACCTCGAATTTGACATAAACAGCGTCACCAACAATACAGTTCAGTACTGTCAACCGTACAACAAGAATCACAGCATTTTAAAGCAAATGGTTTGAGATAATTCCTTAATAAAATCAAAATGGTTCTTGTACTTGTTCAGTATACAAAAAAATATATACGACACGACCAGTGTTCGGGTTTATGGCTTTGCTAGTTCATGTATCTTACCCTGGAGGGTTCGACCATGATGTACTAGCTCGGCCATAAATACTTAGCCGCCGGCCAATGTCATAAATAGCGATAAAGCGAGGATAGTTGCCTAACAGTGGATAGCGGAACGATATAAGGGTTCCTATGAATTCCGAATTTCAGATCCGAAGAAGCTGAATATATTAACATGATGAGAGGCTTTCCAAACGGCTATATTCACGGAACAGACAACACATCATGCGCAACCTCTTTGCTAGATGTCTCGATGCCTATTGTCGAACAGTCAACTGCAGTGACAGCAGGAATTTTCAAACGGACCTAACAAATTGTTATATGCTTCCTGAGACTATAGATTTCTGTATTTTTTATACGTTCTTACTTTCTCTGACACTGCTTGTCTGACTTCTTCAGATAATATAAAGGAAAATAAAGTGGTTGTATGGCGCAGACTCATTATATCAGAATGTTCTTACTATTTTCTTTATAATTTTATTAGGTCTAAACTAGTCTATAAAAATGAAACAAAAATACCATATTATATGTATGATACACTTATAGCTTTCTGAGATTCTTGTGATACGAAGAGGGTGCAGAGTGTCCAGATTAGATCATGTTCGAAACACAGAAATAAGAACTAAAATGAAGAAGGAAAAAACAATTATTGAAGAAATTGAAAAAAGGCGTCTTGTATGGTATGGGCACGTACGAAGGATGAACGAAGGTAGATGGCCAAAGCGAATTTTAGATTGGAACCCACCAGGGAGAAACAAAAGGGGCAGACCCCCTCACACATGGAATAAACAAATAACAGAAGATATGCGTACACGAAATCTAGAAGAAGGAATGTGGAATAATAAAGACCAATGGCGTTTGGGATGCGAGAGACGGCCCAGGCTGTAACACACTCGCTATATATATATATATATATAGATTCTTGTGAAAGGTGTGGACTTTCAGAGAACTCAAAAACATGTATAATAACAGTCATCATGTTGTATTTTTATGTTCGTAACTATATTAACTATTATTTTTATTTACACATAATTAATTTAAGGAAATTGAATATGACAATCCCAATTTTGCATATAGTTAAGACTTTTACCCTTGACGAAAATAGGCATATTTTCAACCCAACATATACAGGATAATAGTTATTTAACAAGCGTGAGAGCGATTAATAATCGAGTCATTTTAACGTGTGAGCGCTAGCGAACATGTTAATTGTTGAGATTATTAATCGTCGATTAACACATGAATTAGTTACAATATTTTTCCGTTGATCCTATATTATTAATTTGAAGAAAAACTAATTTTATTTGAAATCGGCAGTGAAGTACGCCGAAATCGTCATTAAAATACGAGAAATCGGCAGTGAAGTAATCCATTGTTTTACGACTTTTTTGTAGGTGGCGAGGCGACAGATAAACGTCAATCGACCGAACATAACCTATAAAAGTTGGTTAAAATGTTGTAATTTCACGATTTCTCGATTTCAAATAAAACATAGTGTACACCTCGGCACTGGAGTTCCTTTTTATCCCTCATGTGGTTTATTTGCCTTGGCCCTACGGGCCTCGGCAACTAAATCCACATTCGTGATAAAAAGTTATACTTCAGTGCCTTGGTATACAAACTACTATTATTCTATGAAAAGTATTTGACAATTAAAGTTTTGACATTAATGGTATCTTTGATTACCTATACCAAAATCGTCCATTAATAAAAAATCATTCATTAATGAGCGTCATTTCATTAATAGACGATTTTCGGCTAAACTAGAGAATCCGGGGCAAATTTCCCTCCTTTTACTAGCTTGCCTTATAAATTTAGTTATGGATACTACAGAAACATGGTAAATAGTAATTAATATTAACAACAGCAAGGGAATGTGCCCCGGATTCTGCAGTTTTCCCAATTTTCTATTACATTAATGAAACCTGTAAATAAACGATCAAGTGAAATAGTATATTACACAACGAGAGCTGTAGGAAGCATATTACACGCGAGTTGGAAAAGTTACGCACAAGCCGCGTAGCGGCGCGTGTGTAATTCCACGAGCGTGTAATTGCTCTATAGCTCGAGTTGCGTACTATACTTTTTCTACGATCACACTCATTTCGTTAAACGAAAAAGAAATATTTTATTAACTGTCAAACTATCTGTCACACCATCTTAAAAATTAGGCGGCTGCAGTCACATCCCTACACCGCTTCGTACAAACAACAGAAGCTAACTGTAACGTAATAAAAAAAATTACGTGTTAGTCATTACGTAACACTGTTTGTAACAACGAATTTACTAATCAAGTAAACAGTGCTTAATGAGCAATTTACTAATAAAGGAGTAGAAAAACATTTTTTATTGAATTGCTATGCATTTGTGAATCAGCCTTTATTAATCATTCAGAAAAACCTAAACCGTCATTGTGATTGTGAACCAGCCTTGTGCGTGCACCACCGTTGATGGTTGGTGTATTGTTGAAATATTGCTGAAATATTGTGAAATTTGTGATTATTTGTACAAGTACTAGCATGTAAGTAACAGCATGTATTGTATATATTATTACCTGCCTCACGACCCCTAAATTGTACTAATATTTAAAGTATATCGCTAAATGTCATGTAAAATATGTTTGGTTATGTGTTAGTGGTAAGTCGTCCTGCCACATGTTAATCCCTTCTAATCATATTTATATGTGTTTGTAACTACAATTACGTTGTAGTTTACAGTTTATGCCTTAAAAATCTGTAAGTATATCAATAATTCAAATGTAACTTACGGCATTCCCATATTTAACGTCGACAAGAAAGTGAGGTTAAGTGTCTTTATCTTTTTGTACAGATTCTAATTCAAAATGAGTCGTTTCTTTGCCACCGGCTCGGACTCCGATTCTGATAGCTCCTCCGAGGAGGAAGTAATTCAGCGCCAAGCTGCACCAGTATATACGGTAAGCAACAAACCCCCTCTTTGATAATTACTATTGCAATCTCCTATTTACAGTTCAGCGATGACGAAGAAGAAATCAAACGCGTTGTGCGTTCGACAAAGGAGAAGCGTTATGAAGAGCTCACAAATTTAATCAAACAAATTCGCAACTTCAAGAAGATCAAGGACATGAGCAGCATGCTATCAAGTAAATCACAACGCCGCGTTTTGAGACAACAACCCTAACAAAATATTTGCTTCAGGTTTTGAGGACTTGCAAAAAGCTTACGTCAAAGCCTTGCCAGTCATACAAAAGGAGGAAAGTGGGCAAACCCCCCGCTTTTACACCCGCTGTCTGGTGGAACTGGAGGATTTCATCAACGAAATGTGGGAAGACCGCGAGGGGCGCAAGAATTTAAGTAAAAACAACAGCAAGTCCCTGGCTTCCATGCGTCAGAAACTGAGGAAGTATGTAAAGGAGTTCGAGGAGGACCTTTCAAAGTTCCGTGAAAATCCCGACATGCCCGACGACGAGGAAGAGGAGGATAAACGTACGTTACTGTTTAATTGTTTTGCAGTTTGTAAATGTTTATGAAAACAGGTGAGATTGAAGTTGATTCCGATGCTGAAGTTCCTACGAAAGCTGCTGCTAAGCTTTCAAAACCGCCAGTTGGGGAGGAAGGGGAATCGTCGGACTCGGACGACGATTGGCCTTCAGACTCGGAATCCAGCTCGGAGAGTTCCGAAGATGAGGAGAAGTTTACAAGCATGAGGGAGCGGTTCTTGAAGCGAACCACTGAGAAAGAAGAAGACGAAGAGAAGGAGAAGAAGAAGGACCGAAAGGACAGAAAAGATCGAGACAAGCGAAAACTGAGGCGGGAGGACGAAGAGGACGAGGAGGGGGAATGGGAAACTGTCAAGGGCGGGATGGCCATTCCTAGCGTAAGCAGTATAAAAAGGTCGTATGTTTTGGTACTAATGAATGTTTACAGGAGAAGCCGAAGATGTTTGCAAAAGATGCTGAAATCGACTTGAATTTGGTTATTAAAAAGCTGAACGAAATCGTGGCTGCACGTGGCAAAAAGCGCACGGATAGGCGTGAACAGATAGAACTGCTGCATGAGTTGCAAGCCGTTGCCGATCAGCACCAGTTGGGTGCTGCTTGTGCGGTTAAGATTAAATTTGCAATTATTTCGGCCATATTTGATTACAATCCTAAAGTGTCGGACGCCATGAAGCCGGAATATTGGACGAGGTGACATTTTTGTGTTAATCGCTATTTAGAGTTATTTATAACAATTTTTCCATAGATTGTTGGAGAGAATGAGTGAAATGCTGGATATGTTGCATAATCATGACGACATTTTAATCTCCGAAAGCGTAACGGACGAAACTGAAAGGTTTGATGAAGCTCCATATCGAATCCGTGGTTGTGTTTTGACCTCGTTAGAGCGCCTGGATGACGAATTTATTAAACTCCTAAAGGAGTGTGATCCTCACAGTAATGAATATGTGGAACGGTACGTTTTACATTGCGGCTCGATTAGAAATATTAATTTCAATTGTCTACAGCTTGAAGGACGAGGCCAAAGTGTCGGCCATAATTGACAAAGTCCAAAGGCATCTGGAAGCGCACGGGTCGCAGTCGGAATTGTGTCGCATATATCTAAGGAAAATCGAGCATTTGTATTACAAATTCGACCCAACTGTACTTCAACATAAATCGGTACGTTGATGCAAAGAGAATTCTGTTTTTGATTTACTACTCATATTACTTTTAAGGGTGAAATTCCAGCCACCGTGGTTACTTCCATGCAAGAAATGGAGCGGCTCTGTAAGTACATCTACGCCAAGGATGGAACCGATCGGTTGAGAACCAGAGCCATTCTTTCGCACATTTACCACCACGCCCTACACGATAACTGGTTCCAGGCTCGCGATTTGGTGCTAATGTCTCACCTGCAGGAAACGATCCAACATTCCGATCCCAGCACTCAGATTCTGTACAACAGAACCATGGCGCACTTGGGACTGTGCGCCTTTCGCCACGCCAACATTAAGGACTCGCACAACTGCCTCGTCGATTTAATGATGACCGGCAAACCCAAGGAATTGTTAGCTCAGGGTCTGTTGCCCCAAGTGAGTTCGAAAGTTTATTCCTGAAACTTTTAACTGTTCCGCTTTTGTCAAACAGAGACAGCACGAGCGAAGCAAGGAGCAAGAGAAGATCGAAAAGCAGCGCCAGATGCCCTTCCACATGCACATCAACTTGGAGCTGCTCGAGTGTGTATATCTCGTCTCCGCCATGTTAATCGAGATCCCCTACATGGCTGCTCACGAATTCGACGCCCGTCGGCGCATGATCTCCAAAACCTTCTACCAGCAGCTCAGAAGCTCGGAGAGGCAGAGCCTCGTGGGGCCCCCGGAGAGCATGAGGGAGCACGTGGTCGCTGCTGCGAAGGCGATGCGCAATGGCCACTGGGGCGCTTGTAATAATTTCATCATTAATGAGAAGATGAACACCAAGGTCAGTTGTATAATATTAAAGCAACCGAAATTAATTGTGATTTGTAGGTTTGGGATCTGTTTTACCAAGCCGACGCTGTTAGGGCTATGCTGACGCGGCTAATCAAGGAGGAGACCTTACGGACGTACCTGTTCACCTACTCGCATGTGTACGATTCGATTTCCATGGCGACTTTGGCGGAAACGTTCCAACTTGACAAGCCGATGGTTCATTCCATTATTTCCAAGATGATCATCAACGAAGAGCTAATGGTATGCGTGTGTTATGTGTTTTGGGTTGTTTTTTATATTTTAATGCTTTAGGCCTCCCTTGACGATCCGTCTCAAACGGTAGTGATGCACCGTAGCGAACCCTCTCGTTTACAGTCCTTGGCGTTACAACTGGCAGATAAGATCAACAACTTTGTGGACTCCAACGAGCGGATCTTAGAAACCAAACAAGGAAATTTCTTCATGCGAACGGCCAACCAGGGAGGCCCCTTCAGAGGCGATCGGCAAAATTACCGCGCTGGCAACGTGCAGGACTGGAGCCGGCAGCGTAGAGATAATAGGAGAGATTACTGAGTTGAATAAATATTTTCGTCTTTAAAATTAGAATATTTGTAAATGTCGAAGTGTTTGCTTTATTTAACCTTTTTTTTTTTAAAGTATTATCCAGCATTGTACAAGTCTGTTACAAAAATATATGGTTCATTGGCTTTGAGATTGTTTTTATGTCGTTAGGGATTGGCTTTATGCAAATTTGAATGCAATATTGAGAGCTCTAATTTTAAGCAATGATTATTTAGTTGTTAAAGTGAAACGGTAAGTGTAAATTCACAAAATCCTATAATCCTATGCTGATCATTAATAACGCAAGTGTCCATAGGTGGGTGTGGGTCCTGTATAAGGGTTAAAAGTCGAAAAAAACTTTCTGTTTGAAGAAAAAGTGCAAAAAAGGCATTGCATCCTGCACGAGTTGCATTTAGAAATAGAACGGCAAGGTAAATTTAGGGATTGTAATTTGTATATTTTACATTAGTACGGCAATTAAGGTGACTGTTTAGTAACTTCTGATTTCGTTTTTAACAGGTCCAGAATTTTCAAAACCGTCTAAAGATAGACAACACGCCATACTAAATAATGTTTAAATGATTTCGTTTGCACGTCATAACCTTGCTATGTTATTGGTACTATGTAGAGGAAACAAAATATGAATGGAACCAAAGGATTATGATATAGGTGGTTCGTTGAGCGCTTATCGGTAAGCCCAAAATTCCAAAGATCTATTTAAATTGTTTTATAATGACGTTCTGCAATAACTAATAGACTGCATGTTGGTGGTTTATAAAATGTTGACGGAGTTATATCAGTTATTATTCGCGCTGAGCTTTTCTTATATTTTTACTTAGTGAAAATAACTGAAGCGAGTCCTAAAATATGGGTCCAAAGTCGAAAAAATTTTTGTCTGTTCGAAGAAACAGAGCAAAAAATGAAGGCATTGCATGCTGCACAGGTTGCACTAAGAAGTAGAACGGCACGGTAACTTTAGAAATTATAATTTGTATTTTTTACGTTAGTACGGCAATTAAAAGAGCTGTAAAGCATTATCTATAGCACTAATTATCAGCAAATTATATACGGGGTGTCCCAGCAGTAACACGAGATCTTTCTATATAAATACTACAAGTTGTCCACCTAGTGTGAAGTAGGTGGATTGTATTTTTAATAATGAAATTATCGAAAAAAGTTATAAATGAAAGTTGTGTACTACGGTTGGGAGAAAAACATTTTTAATGAAGTAGCAATAATTGTGTGGAGTAGATGGATTGTGTTTTTCATAATGAAATTATCGAAAAAAATATAAAAGGTTATGTAGGATGGGAACAAGAAATGTTCAACGTTGTTTAATCAAGTAGCATTAATTGTTAGAAATTTGATTTTTGTAAGGCGGCTTTAATGTAGTTTGTCATATTGGCATATCAAAGTAGCTATTTATGTATCAAGTTGCAACATGAAAGTGTTTTTCACACTAGGCGTGAAGTTGAAGAACACGTGTGCGAAATACACTAATTTTGCAACGTGTTGCATACAAGATTTTCTGTAATTTTGAGTCATATTAATTTTTATAGTAATTAAATATACTTACATCTACAAAGTTGTTCTAAATTTTCATATTAGCGGTAGTGTCAACATGAAATCTCATATTGCAATTAGTGCAAATATATGCATCATTTTGACGTTGAAAATGACAACACAATAATGTTAATATATTAGGTCAAAATTAGACATTATTAACTGACACGGATAAGTATAGACAACGTATATAAGGCAGCGAGTTCAACTTCCAGCATTTGCTTTAGGTAAAACAGCGATATCCGAACAAAAGTTAATCTTATAACTTGAGTTTTTATTCTAAAATAGCGTATGGGCTTTCTACCATTATGTGTAACATCCCCTTCAAATTTCTACCCCAAGACCGTACATACGTTACATATACGTACTATTTTCAGGTTATGAAGTTTCAAGAAAAATTTATTCGTAATTTTTTTCAAAAAATTAGTATCCAGTCATACTAGCTTAAGGAATGTACACCACTTGAATCAATGCGGTACGGCGGAAGAAAATTAAATTCGCGGAAATACTAGATGGTCAATTATACTTAAAAAGATTTCATTCCTATTATTATCAGACAAGCTGACCCGGCAAACGTTGTTTTGGATTATGACATGATGGGGAAAACCCTTCAAACCATTAAGCATAGAATCATAAAAGTATGACTGCAAATAGAAAGTCGTACGGTGTACAGAAAAACACTTTCCATATTTTCCAATTTTCCGGTTTTCCTTTTGGATTTTTCTCAATTTTCTTTTTTGCTAAACCACCTCGGGAGTAAGACGAACAAAACAAAAAAATTATCCAAGTTGGTCAAGTCGTTCTCGAGTTTTTGCGTTACTAACACACGGCAATTAATTTTTATATATATAGATACAATGGCAGTTAAACATCTGTAAAAAAAGTGTTATTTTGCTGTTTGGTCACAGCAGGGAATTTCGATTGAAATTATTCAATGGGACACACAATTTTGGGAAACTAACATGTTGCCGAAATTAGTAGATTCCAGAAGAAAAAGAAATATGCCAATTAGGGATACAGTACAAACAGTGTCTACGGGTTTTAATAGTATAATTTAATTTAAAGTGTATCTATCAATAATTTTAACATAATAAGGATAAATACTGATAACTATTTTTTATATTTATAGGCGGTCGTTAATTGTATTATTATCTGGTTTTTAATTCTTTTGAGAATAAAAATGAATAAAACCAACATCAGAAGACACTTATAAAATATAGCTACATTACTTCATATTTATGACAAACTACAGACTGTAAGTGTAGAAATAGTGCACTTTTTAATTAGATGATAATTAATACACACTAAATGAAATTTGCGTGTATCTCCAAAAACCAAAGTTGCGCTTTTTAAAAATGTGACTGATTAGTAATGTGCTAATTTATGACAGCCAAGATAGATAGATACAATTGTCTTCGTTGAATTCACAACAACTATGTAAAACTGCTACTTGAAACAAATTACGAACCTATAGCTCGTTTCACTCTGACTATGCAGTACAGAGAACATACGACAATGTTATTTAAAGGCAAACTTCGCCTGCTGCGTTGCCGCTTGTAGACCGCACTCAGGTATACTCAATTTTGCATTATATGCTGCTCTTTTCAAATTGACGCAGAAGCGACAAAAAGGGTTTACTTCAACAAGGTATTAACAAATAAGCCGATTGCAATACAAAAGGCGGATTTATTATGATTGACGTCTTCGTGTTCAGTTTTAAGTGACTTGCTGGGAAATATGGCAATACTGTAGCCCTATCCCTGTACACCGCATAGTTAGAGTGAAACGAGCTATAGGAAAGCAAAAATATAATATATACCTTTCCAGGTAAAGATCTGTTACCTTGAACACAGTAATTAACTAGCCCAAGCTCAAGTTTAGGATTAGTTTATGAGCATCAGCTTTCTCTGTCTACTTTTGAATAGTAAAGTGTGTAGCCTAATTTCGATAAAAATTTTGGAACTTTGTGTAGTGTATATTCAATTTAATTTACGTTTATCAAGTTTTTCTACAAAAATTAAAACGTCATTTGACATGTTCACACACGTCAAATAGCAATGGCTACTTCTTCATGGTAAAAAAGTGGAAAATTTTACTTAATAGAGCTTTTATTGGCTTTTATTATTCTGTATAAAATGGTTAATAATTCCATTTGTTACTTCATTTTTTAAGTTTTTCCACCTTGGGGAAGTTTTTGCATTGTATTTATTTGTTATAAGTACTATACCGCTCCTTCATCTCCGACTAAATACACTTAAGTGGAGAACAACAAGGTTTCCAAAAGAATAGATTCACTATGGATGCTATATTTGTTATACGTGAACTTACAGAAAAGGCTATGGAATATAATAAACCCCTGTATACATCCTTTGTTGTACGAGTTTCACCTTTATCTACCTTTTCCGATAATTCTCTAGATACTGATCCATCCAAGTTATCAGAAAACAAGTTTTATTAACCAGTGGTGTATTAAACATGGTTGCCTCCAGAAACCCCTTAAAATTTTGTGCCCATATTTTATTAGTATTAGAAAAAATCCAAAATGATTTGTATTTCAGGTAGGTTTTATTAAAATCGTAAAAGTTTTTCACACATAAATTACTACAAATTTTTCCTCTACACTTGTTGTGTGTACCTACCTTTAATAATAATGAAAATAGAGCGAAGATTTTGTGTAATTTTATATTTCTGCATTTTTTTATTGTGCCATGATTTTTTTAATCAAAGGCATTATCAAATTTCTCTCAGTCAGGCAACTTTTGTTCCATTTAACCGACCTACAACTTTTAGAATTTCTGTATCACAATAGTAGCATATCCAATTTGTAACACACTGTGTACGTTTCATGCTAAATATTGCTACGAAGCAATATCTTATTTTCTGCAATAATCTTCGATTGATACCACTGCATAATTCAATGACAAGCAGCAGCACAAAACTATAACTAATGGCAGCAGTAAGCACAAACATTGTTTTTAATACCGTGCCCCGGGGTCGGTCTTGGATCTTGGAAACCGCCTCCAGTTTTTAGGTAAATTTTCAATCTGTTACTATGAACTTAACGGCTCTTAAGATAATAAAGCATCGTTAGAACATATTTTTGATATGAAATTACTAGAGGTCACATTGAGGTTACAAATCATAAATATTGAATCAACACAATGACTTAGTGGTTATTTAATGTTATTCGTGTTCAAAAATTCTTCCAAATGAATAAGGTTGATTATAGGTCCCAGCTATGTTTCTGGATAGTTTTAAAAATTGCTCTTGTGGTCCACGCTGAAGCTGACTTTTGCAGATCAAAAAGTGACGATTGTGGAGCTAGGGATCACTCGGCTCAGGTAATCCTATTTTGTTTACTATTAGCTTAAACACATACCATTATTGCCCTATTTTAACATCATGTAATTGTTTTTACCATTTCTTAGTACTTAAAAGAGGTTAGGAATTGCGTTACTGCTGACCTAGCTCAACAGTGTTAATGTTGGTCTTGGTCACTAGTCGAGTTCTATTAACCTTGGCCAATAATGAAATTATTATCGATTTAGGTCCACAATGGGGTTATTATTGTCCTAGGTCGATAATGAAGTTATTTTTGTCCTAAGGCATTAATGGATCCAACACTGTCATTTTGAGACAAAGACTTCGGGTTTGGCAATTATTTTTTGGGCTTCAGGTTTTTAACAAAATTCTTCGGGTTAACTAAGGCTGTGGCTAAGGGTTCATACATAGATGGATTACGAAAAATTTTACTCCTATTTAAAAACTCCAACGCAGCAGTCATTGGTAGAAAGTGACAAAAAATATAATTTTAAGCCTGTATGACACGACGCTAAATTTTGTGCAAAATTTACGTGTAAATTTTCAAATAAATTCACTGATAATTTTTTTTTTCAAAAACACAATTTTCTGTTTGCAACGTGTGCTAAATTTGATGTTAAATTTGGCATGCGCACATGCGTAGTATAGTCACTTATAATACCATGAGTAGTCAAAGTTATGTCGACTATTTTTGCGGTGGTGTCACGAATGTCCATTGCGCTTTGGTACGATTAGGACGAGTGCGCTAGCACGAGTCCTAATCCCAAGCGCAATGGACATGAGTAGTGATACCACCGCAAAAATAATCTACTTAACTTTGACTAAGAATGGTATTCGAGGGACTATTTAATGAACCAAACTACTTTTTCCAATTAGTTTTCAGTAAATCTAGCAACAAACTACGCAATTTCTATAGTAACAGAACACTAATATTGACTTTTTCTAATAAAAATCGCATTTGTTAAAAATAGTCACTTGAATACCTTCTAGGAAGATATATCCACTGATATTTTTTTGATTGGTCAAGAAACGTTAGAATTCTGGATTTTCATTGGTCACTTTTTGACAGATGACAGGTGAATTGAATAGTCAAAATTATACCCATTCGGAGTCACGTGACTTGTCTGTCACTGTTCATCTTTAGTAAAATAGATGAAATGGAAGAAATTCGAAAAAAAGGCATGTCGATTCATAACATTAATTTTAAAATTTGACGTTTCTAATCTGTCAGATTATATTTTTCGTGTAAGTTATTGAGATAAGGGTAATAAAACCAAAAATTGTTGAGCGGAAAACTAGAAATTAAAAGAAACCATCGGACATGCGGTATAACGAGCAGTCACAACAATTAATTTGAATATTATGCGTTTTTTATGAAGAGTACAATATTAATAATAGTAAATCAACAGTTTCACCCTCCAACGCTGTTCGCCGTGCTTCTCTTGCGTTAAATGTCTCGGAGACCACAATTTACCGAAAATATGAGCCAGAAAGTGAAGAATACAAAAACGGAAGTCAACGAAGCAGTCAACAACTCCACCAGGGACACTATATATAAAATGTATGTAGCTAAAGAATTTGCAACCATAGAAAACCTAAAAAAACGCTTGGTTGAAGAATCTGGAGGAGATTTTTCACATTCAGTTTCTTCCCTAAATAGATTGTGCAAGGAAATAGGCTTCAAATGGCAATGTTCTATAACAGAATATGCATGTACAGAAATTGAGTTAAAATTTGCTATACGCAGCAGGTTTTTAATGTAGCAGCTGACATATCTTTATTATATTTACATTTTACGACATGTTATGTTTTCTTGAACCTGTAAAGTCAGTTTGATTTCATATATGAGAATTACCCCCGTAGCAACCTTGTTTTAGAAATTGGCAGATGGTATGATAACCTACAAAACGGAATGTCATTTATTACCCTAAAATTGCATTTTTAAGAATCGACATACGTAAAGTTACTAGATTATCACGTGACTCCGAATGGGTATAAATTTGACTATAGCAAATATTTTAATAAGGTCACTAAATACATAAAGGTACCGCCATTCCATTCCAAGATTTTGTTCCCCCAAATTAAAAAGGACAGAGCATTGTAAGAAAGTGAGAGCGAGAGTGAGACACTAATGACAGGAACCCCAAATTAAAAGAGACAAAAGATATATGTTTGTACAGTTGGCGGTACCTTTATGATTTAGTAATATTTTAAGTGGAACTGGAACTGGAAACAGTACCCTCTAGACTATAGAGCAGCGGTCGGCAACCCGCGGCTTTCCATCCTGCGGCCCGCGACTGTTTTGTAAATGAAAGTCTTATATACCCACCTAAAATTTAAATAATTGCGTCATGCGCGAGTAATATAAACACTTGACTATCAATTAAGTAATGTAAACTACTCAACCACTTAAGAATATATAGGTCGCTTGCTACCACGAATTCTATATTTAGAATTCGCTGAACTAGCAAAGAAGTGTAGCATTGCAAAACGTTGCCGAACGTTGTGCAATATTATGAAATTATGTGACGACACTCAGTCGCCCCACCCGAAGATGGCAGAGGCTATAAATAGCCGCACTTGTGTAATCTTAGTTTAGTTCATAGATTTGTGAAGTACAGAACGTTGCTAGTTTATAGATTTGTGTCTTACAGAACGTTGCTAGTTTTAGACGTGCTTCTTACAGAACGTTACTCTGTACAAATTTGTAACTCCTACATTGAATTAAAAACTTGTGTAGTAAAATAAATAAAGTTTTTTTTCGTTAAGGCCACGATTGGCAACTTAACTGGCGCAGTCGGTAGGATACTTGGCAAAAGGGCACTGTGAAATTTTGAAAAAAATAAAATAATTTTTTTTCATTTTTCGCTCTTTTGTGTATTTCAATACTTAACCAAGTAATCCGAAATCAACCAACACCGGTACGAAGCAACGCAACTTGGAGGACAAACATCGCCAAAGAGCAGCACCGCTGACTACTAGACATCAGAGACATCGTCTATCGCAGACACCTGCTCCATCGAGGAGCTTCTGATCATCGAGATCGCATGTACGACCAATCCAAAGGACGTCTACACCTTTAATTAACCACGGATAACCTGTAAGACCACTCCAAAGGAAGTCTACACGTTCCAACTACAAATATGAAGTAAGCAACCTTTTACGTTTTAAAGTGTGTGTGTGTTTGTTTTTAAACCAATTATAAACCCACTAATATAGTTCTAAATATTTATTTAGCCTACTTAAGTACGTAACAGAACGCAGTAACCTTGATCCATCATCGCACAGATTAAGCACTGCTTTGTGTTACATTTTCCCTAGAATAAACTGTTTACTAACATAAAAATCAATCGCTAAAAATAATAGTGAACTTTTATGCTGAGACCACCACGTTTAATTTTCAACCAAGTACAAGCAAATCGAAACATGGCAGATTTATTCCCACCAGGTTTTTCTGTACGAATGGTTTCTGAAATTCCAAGTTACGACGGTAACCCACTAACTTTATCAGAATTTATTAGATCTGTTGAGCTAATTTTATCTCAATTTTTAAATCCAGCTCAGCCAGAAGCCTATATTAATAAATTTTTACTTTCATCCGTTAGAAATAAATTAAAAGACAAAGCTTTAGAAGTCGTTACTGGCTATGAATTCAACAACTGGAACGACTTAAAATTAACACTAATTAATAACTTTGGAGATCAACGATCAGAATTAAATTTAACCATAGACATTGCAAAAATGAAGCAAAATCTGAAAGAGTCCCCTATTGACTTTTATAACAGAGTTAGAACACATCTAGCAACTTTTAATTCAAAAATTTCCCTTGGACCTGAAGCCAGACCCATAAAAGATTATAAATTATTACAGTCAAAAAGTCTAGCCCTTAGATCCTTTTTGAGCGGTTTAAATGAACCATTTGGCACATTGTTACGAGCCAGAAATCCTAATAGCTTAGAAGCTGCTATCGCAATCGTTAGAGATGAACTAGATATACGCTATTCTCAAAACGCATCTCGTAATTATTTACAAACTGAAAGTAATAAACCAGTAATGAATCGTCAGAATTTTCAAAACAACCCATGGATTAAATATAATGAACAAATGAAACACAATAATTTTAGACCTAATCAAAATTTTCAACGACAATCAATTCCACAGTTTCCTAATACATTCCGAAGCCCACAGAATCCCACGTTACAACGTAATTTTTCTCAAACCCCAGGTTGGTATCGACAACCTTTTGAAAGAAATGTTTTCGCTCCGAAACGAAATTTTGTACCTAATAATCCTGTTGAAAAAATGGAAACGTCCACTCAACACGCCGTTATTCCAAAACGACCCCTAACTAGTAACATTCAAAATTTAAATCCAAACAAAAGACCAAACTTCCGTGCTAATCATTTACAAGTGGCCCAGCCGAGCACTTACGATTCCGAAGAATTCCACGAGGATATTGACACAAATTATGCCGAATTTAATGACCCACTTCTTGAAGCCGGTGAAACAAACATAAACAACGATTCTCAGAATGTTTATTCAGAGCACTTAACAGAACATGACACTGACCTAGACTCTGTAAATTTTTAAATACAGCCTTGGATAAAATTGAAACATTTCTTGTAACAACAATTAAATCTAATTTACCGTATATTTTAATACCAGGAACACAAGATAAAATATTAATTGATACAGGCAGCAGTAAAACGCTAATATCACCTTTATTTGTAGAAAAACATTTTCCAAATTTAATACACAATTATAACTTTCAAATAACCACACCCCATGGTACTACCACACACAATCAAGTAGCCGATATTCCAATAAACTCATTATTTTTAGAACCCGGAAATCATGTGTGCTATATGTTTGATTTTAGCCCTGATTATGTCGGATTAATCGGATCTGATTTATTAGCCAATATAAATGCAAACATTGATTTTAAATGGATGCACATTCAAACCGAGCAAAATATTATCCCCTTCCACTACAACCAATCCAAACTTAAACAAGAAGTTCAAAAAAGAAACGAATGTAATTTTTCTAAAATAAATCAACACTCGCAGCCTCTTAAACGAATATATCTACCCCCTAGATCAGAAAAACAAATTATTTTACCAACTGTAAACAGTAATGGTACATATTTATGTGACAAACTAATATTTGACAAAGATTGTAGAACACCCAGAGCTATAGTGAAAGTCCATAATAATTATTTTTATACAACAGCAATTAACACATCTAATCAGACAAAGGAATTTTATATTTACAACCCACTGTTATTAGATGACTATAAACACTGAAATTTAATAGAAATAAATAACATCAATACTCAAAATCAAAATTTTAATTTAAAATCTCGAAATCAACTTCAAAATGAAAACTTAGAAAACATCAATACAACACATTTAAATGCTGAAGAAGCTCATGCAGTAAAAACTTTATGTTACGAATTCAAAGATATTTTTCATCACCCAGAACTACCATTGACTTACACAAACTTGACAAGACATTTTATACGTACAAAAAATGACATTCCAATTTTTACAAAAAATTATCGCTACCCTCATGTTCATCGCGAAGAAGTAAAAAACCAGATAAACAAAATGCTTGCTGACGGAATTATTGAACATTCAGAGTCACCGTATAACGCACCTATATGGATCGTTCCAAAAAAATTAGATAGTTCAGGCAAACAAAAATGGAGAATAGTCATTGACTATAGGAAATTGAACGAAAATACCATAGAAGACAAATACCCATTACCTCTCATAGAACAAGTACTTGACAATTTAGGTAAATCCGAATATTTTACTACCCTTGATTTAGCCTCAGGGTTTCATCAAATTAAAGTAAACAAAGCTGATAGAGAAAAGACGGCCTTTTCTACTGAAGAGGGCCATTTTGAGTTTAAACGAATGCCATTTGGGCTCAAAAACAGTCCCAGCAGCTTTCAACGACTTATAAATCAGGCATTGATTGGTCTAACACCCACACAATGCATGGTTTACCTTGATGACATAATTATTTATTCAGTATCCCTACAAGAACACATGATTAAACTACGACATGTTTTTGAAAAATGTCGCACTGCTAACTTAAAAATACAATTAGACAAATCCGAATTCTTAAAAAAATCCATTGCCTATTTAGGACACATCCTTACTAAAGACGGTGTAAAACCAAACCCAGATAAAATCAGTGCTATTATGAAATTTCCCTTACCAAAAACTAGAACTGATATAAAATCGTTTCTAGGACTTTTAGGTTATTATCGAAAATTTATAAAAGATTATGCTAAAATAACAAAATTCCTGACTTTATGTTTAAAGAAAGATTCAAAAATTATACACGATCAAAATTTCATTGAACAATTTGAGAAACTAAAAATCTTGCTAACTAATGATCCAATATTAGCTTATCCTGATTTTACAAAACCATTTGAACTGACTACAGACGCTAGCAAATTTGCTATTGGAGCAGTATTATCACAAAATAACAGACCTATTAGCTATGCATCAAGAACCCTTAACCAAGCCGAAATTAACTACCCGACAATAGAACGAGAATTATTAGCTATTGTTTGGGCCTGCAAACATTTCCGCCCCTATTTATATGGCGTACATTTTACAATATTTACAGACCATAGACCTTTAATATGGCTTCGCAACATCAAAGAGCCAAATTCGAAATTAACCCGTTGGAGTATAAAATTAGAAGAATATAATTTTACCATTAAATACCTACCAGGAAAAACCAATAAGGTAGCTGATGCCTTAAGCCGAATTAATATAAATCCCCTATCAATTGAACAATTAGACACACCTGAACCCGATTTTGACGATAATGCTAGTATCATAGCAAATCGACCAGATCCACCTGACCTATCCGATTTTACGATACCAGTAATCAACCCACCTACGAATCAAAAAATTAAAATTCTGTCGGACATAATAATTACTAAAAAGAAAGACGAAAAACCAACACCTGCACCTGGTGCCGTGAATAATGACAATGACAACAATTCTGTACCGGATACGATACATTCACAACAATCTTCCACACCCGTGATTGACATCGCAGAATTACCTTTACAAAGGTATAAAAACCAAATCGAATTTATAAACGCCGTAATCCCTAAACCCATGCAAATATATAACTTTGACGGATATTCCCATATAACCGTATTTATCAACAACCAAAACTATATAGAAAAATTTATGCAACTGCTTAGCGAACATTGTTCACCTAAACTACACTACTATTGCATATTCCAAAACGAAGAAACGTTTGAGAAATTTTCACATTTCATTTCAGAAAACCTCAATGCTAACTCTCCGAAATTTCATAAATATATTAAACAAGTTACTTATGTCACAAACCCAGATCATAGAAAACAATATATCGCCGATTACCATTTCGGTGATACCAATCACAGAGGGATCAACGAGACAATAGAGCACCTCCAAAGATTATACTATTGGAGAGGAATGACCAAGGAAATCAATACATTTATCACGAATTGTGATACATGTAAAAGAGAAAAGTACAATCGTAACCCCAATAAATTACCTTTTCAATTTACACCCACATACGATAAACCGTTTTCTTGCATCAGTATAGATATTTTCCAAATTAATCGAACCAGGTATTTGACCGTAATTGATAATTTTAGCAAATTTACTCAAGCATACCCCTTGACCTCACATAATAAAGTCGATATATTAAATGCCATCTTAACATATTTTTCAAACTACGCTATTCCGAAGAAAATCATTGCAGACAATGAATTCGATAACATAATCATTAAAGAATTCATGAAGTTACACAAAATAGAATTACACATAGCTACCCCGTTGCATCACGAATCAAATTCATTAATTGAACGAGTACATTCTACTCTAATCGAACATTTTAGATTATTAGAATCCACTCCAGAAAAAGACAGAATGACCTATTCTATACTCGCGTATAACAATACAATACATTCAAATCTTAAATTCACACCCTTTGAAATTCTCTTTGGTCATACCGACAATCAAAATCCATACGAACTTTGCACTGACAGATTCTACGAAGTATATGTAAACGACCACAAACAAAAAATGACACACTTATATGACAACCTAAAAATTATGCAACTAGAAACAAAACAAAGACGTAACGAGAAAATTAATAATAAACGACAACCTGTAATATTACAACTTAACCAAAAAATCTTTCTTAAAAACGATAGACGTAATAAAAAGAGTATGAAATTTAAAGGACCCTTCAAAATTATAAAAATCCTAGACAATGACACATACCTCGTTGAGGATTTGACTACCGGAAAAACATTTAAAAGACACGCAAACGAAATACGCCAAACTGACGAAATAACACCTGTTACAGATACTACATCTGGCTCGTCAGCTGCGGTATCCTCTTAGTTACAGGAGACGTAACAATTAAGGACCTATCAGACAACCCTGGCCTATACCCTCAAAACCTAGGAAAGGCGCAGATTAAAGAGAGCGACTGGACCGTTATAAAGACATTTGATTACACACCCTTGTTAACAAACTATACGATCCTTAGACGTTCCTTGTTAACCTCTATTCTTAAATTAAGAGATCGTAATTTTTACACAGTTAAAAATGAAGAACAAACAAAATTAAACCACAATGACATGCTATTGTTGATCCAACAGTATATCATACGGATTGACAACATGATTGATCAAATATTTCCTTCAGATACAATCAGAACAAAACGCGGAGTAATAAATGGACTCGGCACTGTATTTAAATTTTTGACAGGCAATCTTGACGCCGAAGACGGAGAAAAATACGAGAATGCCATTGCGGATCTTCAATCCACAAGAGATATTCACAATAAAATCCTAAGTCAACATACACATTTAATAAATGACTCCATAAACGCTATATTTACCCTAACCAAAAATCAGGAGCTTTTAAATATAAATTTACAGAAATTGATTGTACAAAATCGTGCTATAAACAACAACATAAATTCACTCTCTATTCAGAGTGTCCTATCAGAATCAATATTTTCGTTACAAATGTTTGTAAACACCTGGCTCGAATTAGAAACATCTCTCACCTTTGCACAAAACCAACAAATGCATATGTCCCTACTTGATAATGCAGAACTATTATCCAATCTCAATCAAATCTCTATCTACCTTTCTGAAAACTCAGACAACATGCTTTCTTTACCTTACCCTGTACACCATAAAACCCTTCATCTTTACGAATCTATAATATTAATCCAAGCTTATCAAATTAATAACAAAATAACTTTCGTCTTCGAAATACCATTAGTACACAAAGACACCATTTACCAACTCATGCAATTGATACCGTTCCCGGTATACATTGATTCCAATTTATACCGTATGATCATTCCTACCTATAAAACCATACTCTTCAACCTTGCAACGTCAATACCCGTCGAACTAGACCACTGTAAATTGGTAACCACCGGTTCCTATTTTTGCACTGAGAAGTACCATTTTTCCGTTGTTAATAACCAGTTATGTGAGACCCAACTTTTGTCTTTTTCCTCCAACAAAACTTGTTCACCCTACCTGTTTAACTTACTAAAAGTTAAAATAGCCCAGATTGACGATTCCACCTGGTTGGTTACTACTCCACAAAAAGTAACTATTGACATTAAATGCTTAGACACCAGTTCAAGGAAGATAGTAACGAAAACGAATCTAATTCATCTCACACCGGATTGCACAGCAGTCATTGACCATGACACCTTGTTGTTCCAAATCAGAACCTCTTCCTCAAAACTTGTAAAGTTGCAAATACCCAATATTGATGCCTTGGATGCAAATAGTGCTAAACACACTAAAACCGTAAGTGTGGATCTAACACCGATCAACATTAAAGAGCTGATTAAAGACCAGTCACAGCTTGGGGGAATACAAAGGGCGCTTGAGCCTGCCAATGTAACGAACTTGCAGTACATTTCTGTAACCACGATTATAATACTAAGTATGATTGTAATAATAATCGTAAGTTTGTTAGTATATACCTATTGTAAACGCCAAGCCTTACAAGATAAATTCATGGCATATATAAAATCAAAAGTCTCTAAAGACGATATTCCTAAACCTTTTGAGTTCTTAGAAATCAAAACGTGAAATTCAAAATGCTTTGAATTGTCTTAAGAGGGGAGGAGTAATATAAACACTTGACTATCAATTAAGTAATGTAAACTACTCAACCACTTAAGAATATATAGGTCGCTTGCTACCACGAATTCTATATTTAGAATTCGCTGAACTAGCAAAGAAGTGTAGCATTGCAAAACGTTGCCGAACGTTGTGCAATATTATGAAATTATGTGACGACACTCAGTCGCCCCACCCGAAGATGGCAGAGGCTATAAATAGCCGCACTTGTGTAATCTTAGTTTAGTTTATAGATTTGTGTCTTACAGAACGTTGCTAGTTTTAGACGTGCTTCTTACAGAACGTTACTCTGTACAAATTTGTAACTCCTACATTGAATTAAAAACTTGTGTAGTAAAATAAATAAAGTTTTTTTTCGTTAAGGCCACGATTGGCAACTTAACTAGCGCAACCCATAATTAGCATCGCAATTACGTCACAAAACACGACATATGTTAAAGTGTCGTTTTAAAAAACAAACTCTTCGCCAATCGCCAGGTGGGGCGCTTAACAGTAAACCTATACTTCGCTACTATTTTGACAAATGATAACAAGTAGGTACAAAATAAAAGCAGAAAATACGTAAGGCAACTATAATTGGTAAACAATGGAAGATTGTATACTAAATAAAAATGATCCAACAAGCGAAATTCGTAATCAACAGAAGGTTGGTTAGAAGTTACAAAATTATAATGAAATTAAAATTTTCAATAATTTACTTCAGTAAAACCAAAGCGCTTCGGGGAGTTATGGGGCTCTAAATCGCAGCTGGAGGTGCGAGCAGATTGGTAGCTGCGCCCTCTGTTGCTCAAAGCGGGAATATAGAAAAGGACTTGCCTTGGGACTGCTTATAAAGTGTTCGGACAGGGAACGTCGGAGTTACTTGGTTACTTGAGAAACGGGAAAGGAGAACTAAAAATACTAGAAATAAATTCGGCCATACGCCAGATCACGTGAAGCTAAGTATTCAGCGCATACCTTGAAATTTTGAGCGGCCTGCAGATAAATTTTACTTCCAAAACAGCATGCAAACCCTGTATCGAACAGCCAGGCGCAGCAAATCAATCGTTTGTAACTCCAAATCTACGCCTGATTATCGATGCTGTTCAGGGTGAATCCGTCCGATAAACGACACAACCATGAAAGTAAATCAAAAGACATCATTTTGTGCAAAAGGAAAACGGAAAATAGCTTTACTCTGAAGTTACATGCACAAAATTCTTAAAATAAAAGTAGTGCCAATTTCGAATGCCAAAACTTACAAACGATTACCGAAAACCGATATAGGTAACTTGATTCGCATAATAACACTTAAAGCGGCATAATGTCAAATCCAACAATTCCAGAAAACTGCAAAGGCAATGTAACGCCTTTTTTGATTTTGGCGTTTGTGGCTTAGATTTTCTTTGCGATTGCATGCCTACTGGTTGTTTTTATTATTTATTACTAGCTCAACCGACTTTCACTTCCTTCTTCCTTATTGGCAGGCCAAGTCGAATCAATTTCGTTTCGTCGAGCTCTATAGGGATCTTAAACACCTTGCCTTATTCCGAGGTCATCGGGTGTTAATCGACATTCAGTCTTTCTGATGCCAGCGTTGTAGTATTTCTTCTAAGATGCAGACCGTGACAATTTTATTTTCATTGTATGTGATCACAGGGCCGCCCTACACCTCACGTATATTCCCTTTGGATTAATGTTGCTAAATGGGATTTAGGCATTTAGACTCTCTGGAATCACCTGGGATACTCTAAGATATGCTGGGAAACGCTTTGTTCGCTTGGAACTCCTAAGCTGTTTCACTGCATAAATTGGCACCGACATGCAGATTTTCTGTCAACTGTCCTGTCCACGTTTGTGATAGCTGGAATTGTTTCGTATGAGCCATAGGCTCTGTTCCAGAGCGGATCTATAATTCTAAGGTCCTGCAGGCTTTGTCCCGTTTTTCGTTGCATACTTGTGAAGCGATGCTGTTGTTGCCCCCGAAAAACCAGATGGACGTAGTTGCATTAGGGCAATAGCTTGATTTTATAACCTTTATATTTAATTATGAATTGTCGGTAAGGTAGTCCTGAATGAGTTTTTTTATTAGTTGCCAGTGAAAGGTAGTTAAACATTATTTTAATAATACATACTACCGGGTGTCTTAAAAAGAATTACATCTAGTAAGTTTTGAATTTTGTTTGCATATAAATTTTTATGTGCCACTAGATTTTTATTGGTATTACATCATGGGAAATTCAAAGCATACAAGATGTAATTCTTTTTAAAACACACGGAATGTTTTATACCTGTAAAATTTTCGAAGGCCTGTCAGCAGACTTGCGTTCTATTTCTCAAGTTAGAGATTAGCTTTTTTACCCGTACCTGAAAGGTCGCATGTCAGTTAGGATGGGATTTTCGCTGATACCTGCGCAGTTCTAGTAACTGATTATGACTCTTGATAATATTAAATGCTCAATTCACTTTAGAGCCAAATTTTCATCATTTTTATTCAATATTTAACTTTGCTCACTTTTTATTTCACTTTTGTGCCTAACGTAGCTCCTGCAAAAGTTGTTAACATGTAACCTACTAAAGGGTGTTTTTTTTTAGAGGGATACAACTTTAAATTGAAATAAAACACAGAAAGATGTTTTTAATATCCATGAAATTGGCTTTATTTGAAAGATAATTATATGACATTTATGTTTGAATATGATTTCGGACATGTGACGGCCGCGGCTGGCGTGTACATGACGTAATCTGTAGGTCCAATTTTCACACACTCTTCGCAGTAAATCAGGCTATATTTCGGCAATAACGTGTCGAATGTTGGCTTCCAAGTGCTCAATTGTTTCCGGTTTATCGACGTAGACATGCGACTTTACATATCCTCAAAGAAAATAATCTAATGGCGTCAAATCGCACGAAAGAGGTGGCCAGTTAAAACTCCATTTCGTGGATCTGTTAACTGGCCACCTCGTTTGTGCGATTTGACGCCATTAGATTATTTTCTTGGAGGATATGTAAAGTCGCATGTCTACGTCGATAAACCGGAAACAATTGAGCACTTGGAAGCCAACATTCGACGCGTTATTGCCGAAATATAGCCTGATTTACTGCGAAGAGTGTGTGAAAATTGGACCTACAGATTACGTCATGTACACGCCAGCCGCGGCCGTCACATGTCCGAAATCATATTCAAACATAAATGTCATATAATTATCTTTCAAATAAAGCCAATTTCATGGATATTAAAAACATCTTTCCGTGTTTTATTTCAATTTAAAGTTGTATCCCTCTAAAAAAACACCCTTTACATCTCTTTTTGCATTCATTATAAAGAAATTAGAATATTTAAGCCCAACTAGATTTAACTTATTCTTATCGCACGCTGTTTATTTAGATATTGTTATTATATTCTACTCGTTATCATTTTCTACTACTAGTATATTATGATTTATTTAGCCTAACCAATACCTGTTCGTTTTTAGTGCATAGCTAGAAACCGTACACGGTGAGTTTTTTGTATTTTGTTTAATTTTATTTCATTTAATAACCTTAAAACCATAACCTGATCATTACCCATGACAACAAATTGCCGAGAGAGTTTGAGCTAGTCCGGGTTATGATCAGCTTTTGCTGAAGGGTGACACAGCAACCTGATTCACAGAAGTACGTTTCGAGTTCGCAAGAGTGATGCAAACGTGAAACGGGAAGAAAACCAGTTTAAGACCGCTAAAATGTTCAAAATAAAGACGGTTGAAACCTACAAAAAGTTTTATATCCTAGGTGATATATTGTTATGATATTGGTACAGGGGTTTAAAAATCAGATTAATAAAACTAAAAGAATACAGTATTAAAAATTACAAAGATAAATTTAGATGTAACATGGATATCAAAATTATTAAGATGTATTTAGAAAAGAAAGGAAATAGAATTTATAATTTAATTAAATGACGCTAATTAAGAAACAGTAGGATTTTAACTTAATTTAATATCTGAAATGATATTGGAAGTTAATGACAAATACTTTTTCGAAATATAAATACTATTTAATATAGTAGGTATTAGTCATATAAAAAAGCTTTAATAGTGTGTTGGACTGTAAAAAATAAGCTAGATTGCTAAGGAGATAGTTTATTGATTAGAAGAAAAAAATTTGATAAAGAAAATGATGTACTATAATTTGTAACGTTTGAAATTTAGAAATAAACCCCTTTATAAAAAGTGTTTAAATACATGTTTGGCAAAATAAAAGGGTTTAAAATTGAAAATAAACTGGCATGGTGAAGAAGAATAAAAACTAAAATATGAAAAGAGAAAGATTAGCAGACTAGATGGATGAAGATTTTAATGTGGTGAGAAAACCAATCTAATATAGTTATGATCTACAGAGGCAAATGAAAGTAAGGGAATGTGAACTGAGTTTATTGTGGAGTTACATTGCACCGACTGAATTGGATAACAAGGAATGGTTTACAAAGGAAGTAGATTACATCGACATCATTAGCAAAGCTTCATACGTGTGATTTGGTTGAGAATTAAAATAAACACATCTACAGCTGAGGTCGATTTGGATGCATACTGTGGTGGAGGTGTAGATGCTGATTTAAAAAGGCGAGTTGTTTTTCATGTGTTCCTGTGGCGAACTGGGTTTCTGTGTTGATTTGGATCCAGATTCTGGACATCTTGGCAGTTGGTTGTCAGTTGCGGCCTTCGCTGTGCCTTTGAGTGGAGCAGTTTTGTAGCGTGGTGAGTTGCAGAGCTGGATGTATTGGGTTTGGTAGAGGAGAGTGTTAAGTCCAATAAAAGGTAACAGAATACAGGTATTTAAAATAAGAACTGAAAGAAAATAAAGAGTAAAGTGAGTTAATTTTAATTAAGGAAGTACTTGCCATTTGAGATTGTCGAATGACAAATGTAACGATGAAGTATTTCTAATTGATTTTTCAAAACTAGTTTGAAGTGTCAATTGACAGATGTGTTGAGTTGTCATATAAAATAGGAACATCAAATTTCAGAATATAAGCAATCTAGATTATAAAGAATCCGACCTGATTTTCAGTCAAGTGTTTCTACTGAGGCTAGCAGTAAATAATTTTGATTATACATATTAAAAATAGGGCAATTAAATTAATTAAAATTCAGTTTAATATAAAAATTTTATTAGAATAAAGTAAAGGTGTAAGTCAATTATAACATAACATAAGTTGGGCACACAAAGTGGAGCTAATCACCTTGACAATATGTATTCAAATGGCTTGTAAATTAACTGATTAAGCCTGCAATTTTTACGCTCATTTAAAAGACCCTAAGCGCATGTTATAGCGATGCCGAACGAAAAGTAAGTACGAAAAGTGAAAAGGTGGCGGAAGCAGCTCTTGAATTTCGGTCGCGCACAGGAAACTGCGACTTATTAAACCGGTGAATAATAAAGGACATCCTGCGCAAATTCGATCTGAATACATTAGCGGCGAATATTTGGAGCTCCTTATTCAGAGCGATTCCTCAGACGCCAGAGCGTGACCGGCTACAGGATGTAGACTCCATTTGAAAGAAGTAAATATCCTGTCCAAATCCGGTGCCACGTCCAGTTTTTGCGCGGGTTTTGCGTTATTAAAAATAGAACGCCGACGAACGAAACAATTTACAGCGACTCATACAGCGTGGCTCGTTAAAAGTCAAAGTGACGAAGACGGACGCTTATTAAAAATATCACGAGCTTATTGTTAAAAAGTGAAGCGCGCGGTTAACCGAGGCAGTGAAGAAGTTACTGAACTGAGATAAATTATTCACGCTCAAAATGAACAAGTATTTTAAAATTGCATGCTTAAGTTGCCAAGTGCAATATTTATGAGCACAGTTTAGCATTTGTTGGGACTTTTGCATTGTAAAGAGTGAAACTTTACTACCCGCAGAAACTTGTTATGCGCCATATTCTGTAGAGCACTTTTAATTTTATATGCAACGATATTAGAAATATTCAGATGCGAATTTTTAAACTTTGAGACACTTACAAAATTAGTTTACACTTTCTAATTTAAATATGTAATTTGGTTTTAAAATAAGAAAACAGATATTGTTCATTTTATACATTTTCGCAGATCAAACATCAAATACAACAATAATGTGCTGGACAACCATCTCGTTGAAAACACATTGAATGCGTAAAACAAGAAGTACATAGTTCATGTACACATCAACCCGGGAAGATAATAATATTTATTAGTGTTTTGCAAATTAGGCAGTGGAACTGATCAGTATTCAGTTACGTTTTAAATTAGGAGAGAGTTATATAAGCAGCATTTGAATTGTCTCACTTTCTCCTTGGTTTTGATGTACCTAATTAGTTTCTACCTTCACGCTTTATAAGTCTCGTCTTTATTAGGTTCCAGTGTGGGTGCAACTGCATTTATGTAAGACTACTTTTACGGATGCGAAAGTTTTTGATGCAGAATGCCAATAGAATTTTTATTTGCGTGAGAAGTGCAAATGGTTAGGAAACAGAAGAGTTTTCTACAGTACCAACAGAGATTAATATTATCAGTTATGGAAGCTGAAAGTCTAGGGCTCTAAAAAATATTTAAAAATTGTTTGTCAATTGTGTCTGTTTTAAAGTGGTTGTAAGCATTTAAATTAAGCTGACAGTAATCAAAAGTGTGTGCTCGATTTGAAGTGTTAAAAAGTAAATATAGTTTTGAATATTGGCATTGAAAGTAAAGTCTAACCGAAGTATTAAAACTGATCCTGTATGAATAAAAATATGCAAGATATATTATTATGTTACGTTACGGTTTTGCCCCTAATAAGTTCTATTCAAGCCCCGCGTTGTTAGCGACATAAATATGTTATTAGCGACATAAATATGTTATGTTTATAATTAAATTTGAATCAATTTAATTGTCCTATTTATTCATTTTGGATATTCAAAATTATTTTCTGCTAGCTCCTGTAGATACACTTGACTGAAAATTAGAGCGGATTCTTTTTATCTAGATTGATTATTTTGAAATGTAATGTTGCTATTTTAATTATGACAATTCAAAAATTCTGTCAAATGGTACGTCAAACTAGTTTTTGAAAATTCAATTACAAATACTTCATCGTTACATTTGTCATACGAAAATCTCAAATAGTAAGTACTTCCTTAATTAAAATTATTTCACTTTACCTTTTATTGAACTTAGCACTCTCGTCTGCTGAAACCAATTCGTCTAACTCTGCAACTGATCACACCATAACTGCTCCACTCAAAGCCACGGTGAAGGCCTCAACTGACAACCAAACTGCCAAAATGTCCAGAATCAGAATCCAAATTAACACAGGAACCTAGTTTGCCACAGGAATCAGCATATACAGCTTCACCAAAGTACAGATCGAAATAGACCTCAGTCGTAGTTGCGTTACTTTAATATTCAATCCAAATTACTCATTTGAATTACGTTACAGCTTAGCACCAAGAATCCTGACCAGAGACAAGCCACCAGAGATCACTTGACAAGCCCCACAAACATGCTCACTCTATTAACTACTTACATGCGATCCTCTTCGCTTGTAAATCGTTTCTTGTTATCCAATTCAATCGATGCAAAATGTCAAATGTAATCTTACAATAAACTTAATTCAGTATTTCTACATTTTATTTGCTTTTGTAGTTTATAACTGTTTTAGTTTGGTATTCTCACTCTTCATTATATTCCATTTTTTTGTACACCACGCCAATTTTATTTTAAATATTAAACCTTCTATTCACATGCTTTTAAAAACTTTTGAAAGGGTTTATTTATTAATTTCGGTTAATTTCCGATTACCAAATTCTGTTACATACTTTTCGTTTAAAAATTTTCTATATCAAGCTCCTTAGCGATCTAGCTTATTTTTTAGTCCAACACACTATAAAAGCTTTATTATTTGATTAATACTTACTATGATCAATAGTATATTTAGAAAAAGTATTTGTTATCAATTTCCAGTTTCTTTTCAGATATTAAATTAAGTTAGAATACTACTGTTTCTCAATTAGTTTCATTTAATTGAATTATAAATTCTATTTTCTTTCTTTACTAAATGAATCTTAATCATTTTAATATCCAATTCACATCTAAATGCATCGATATATCTACAGCTGGGTACACATTGGCCGCATATCTGTGTACCATATCACCGTTGCGTATTAGCGTGGACGAGCAAACGTGGCACAGTTGAATGTCAAAATGTGATACAAAAGAACGCAACGGGCTCCATCGGCCTTTTAACGGTTTTTGATCGTCACATCAAAAGTACGATACGACACTCGGCTGAAGAGATGTGAACGGGGTTTTGCGTCGCTACCCCGTTGCATCGTTGTTATCCAAAAAGCGTAGTGCAGGCAAATTCTCCTGAGCGAGAATGTTTATTTGCGTGAAAAATGGTCGTAGTTGCCTACAGGACTTTATTAGCGTGTAATGTTAGCGCCAGTAGCCTATTTACCTAAAGCCAGAAATTTGTACGGCGCTTATTCCGTCACAATCTACGGTTACATCGCCCTAACGCTCGAAACGAATATAGAAGAGTCTCGTACAAACAAGAAGAGAACTGCTCCCACTCAATCGTACCGGGAGCGACTGCAACTATCGTACCCATTTCAATCGCTTTAGACTTGAGAGACTTGAGATCATATCATTACTAATTAAGATTCATTTTGTACTTACAAACATTACACGATTTATTTGTAAACGGTTTATTCCTGTATTTATACATTTGAGTGGTAACGAATTCATTGTGATCTGAGCGTACCCGAGGCAAACATAAAGTAATTAATAAAAAATTGCCGAACAATTCATGCAATCATTACAAGCGGTTAGGAAAAGTGGATTTCAGTACAGAGTTGTAAAAACTGTTTTGAAAATGTTTGTGCCTGTTGACGTCTTCATTCCAGGGTGGTTTTGGGCATTCAAGTTGAAATTAAAAGTCATTAAATGTGTGTGGTCGATTATATATTCAATATGAGGTTTTAAAAAGTGAATACATTTTGAATATTGGCGCTGAAAGGAATTTGATTTTCGATAATTAAAATAACATTTCTATTAGAACCAGGCTATTAAAACGGTAACGAAAATATATCTAAAGCTATGTACGCATTTGTGGAAGTATTTCTGTAGCGTATCACCATTGCGTATTAGTATGGACCAGCAAAGATTGTATTGTTGCGTGTCACATTTTGATACAATAAAAGGCAACGGACTCGAACGACCTTTACCGGTTTTTTTGTCGTCACATCAAAGGTACGATACGGCACTCGGCTGAAGAGATGCGAGCGAGGTGCGTCTTATTAAAGGCAACATACCCTGAGCAGGATGGCTTTCTAAAATGCAGTGTCTCGTTTATGCAGTTTCGGCCCATTTGATAGCAACAAAAGTCAAAATAAAATCAATTACGTGTAACCCGGTGAAATTTTTGTATAATCCACTCACAGACTGGAATTTTAAGTTAGGAAACAAACTTGATATCCACATTTTTGACTTCTACCATCACGGTGACTTTTGGAATAAATTCATTGCTGCTGACAGAAAGAAAATGCAAGGTCTGCTGCAACAACTTATATCACTATCCCGTGTTCTATTTTGATACAGATAGGCAACGATAATATATATAATAATAAAGAGAAAAATTGCCACTGTTGCACTGAATCATGCGATATATTATGCCGATCCGCAACAAGTGTGCACCCAGCTTAATACAGTAAGGTTGTGTTGGATATTTATATTAACTACAAAAAATATGTAAAGGGGTTTACACAAAACTTCCCACGCGCGAATTAGTCAATTTTAAAATTTAAAAAAATTTAGCCCGCTGGGGTTTGAACTCCGCCGCATCTGCGTAGCGATTGTAATCGCATCGACTTGTTGTACTGCGCCATCCAGACTTATTGGCACGAGTGCGGCGCGCGCCTCTATTGAACAGAACGGTCTTATTGTTGAAACGTTTTGACTCTGGTGACATTATCCTGTATCTGTTGAGTCCTGTGAAAATTATTACTTCCATCTATTTGAAAGTTTACCCAAAAATTAAGAAAACTTATTTTTTAAGGTGCTTGCCCTGTATATATTTGTCTGAAATTTTCATGCTTTCATGCCAGGTAAATATATAATCTGCATGCAAAATATCGCCATCCTCCAAGAAATAGTTTTTGAGTTATACCGCCAACAGACAGACAGATAGACAGACGGAATTGAGAAAACCTGTTTCTCGTCATCTAGAGATTCTGAAACGTAAAGATCTGAAGAAATCTCGGAAGGTGATTTTTTCGCGATTGCAATACTTCCTTCATCGTTTAGACGAGGGAAGTAAAAATACTGGATAACGTGTGTCACAAGATTAAAGGAATAATCCTGGAGGCAGAAGGTGTTTTTTAGTTGTAGAAATTGTTTTGTATTTCCATTTTCCGTTTTTGGGAATTCGGGATACGACAGAAAAATGTATGTGAAATACAACCATGAAATTAAAAACGAAATGAAGAAAGCTGTGGATTAATTTTGGGAGAGGAAATGCGATGAGTAGACATACTTGAGCAAAAGTTCAAGATCCAGACAAGCATGGAGAATTCAAAAGCAACACACGAGAAGCGAATACTATAAACCTAGTTGCAAAATGTATTTCCAAAGTATTATCAAGCACTGCCAACATAAACTAGAGCTAAATATAGGGCAGTGGATTACATAATCGAATCGGTCAATTAATAAGTAAGCAGTCTGCATGGACAAATACTAAAATCAAGAATGGGGGAATAGATAACAGGTGAAGAAAAACAAAGTTGTTTGAAATCGGGTAGATAGCTGTGCTATTCGTTTCGTAAAATTCGTGGTACTTTCCTGTTATCCAAAATCATTCAAATTTCGAGGTCACCCAAGTGGGCGGCTCCTTAGGTTCTCGGTTCAAAGATCATGAGTGTAGTGCTAGTTTGTTTAGGTTAGTTGCAGCCTTGGATCATGTATGTAGTAAACATCCATTTTAGCGTATCGAAAATACATCCGCATAAATGCTTTTCCAAAATTGGTCTCACTAACATCAGTACCCAAGTATTTTATGTACAGGAAGTGTATAATCTACGGTAATATCGATGTAGTTTGTCATTTTTCAATGGAAATTCAAAAATATTAACTATTTTAACGGAATTGATCCTTATAATTTGTATTCGTTATCACGTTATCTGAAGTATGATAAAAAATTAATCTCATCTAGTATGGCTATGAAACAACAAAGTGCTGTCTTTAAAAGTGGCTCCAATATATTTTATTTTTAGGTTAGATTTAAGATGAAGTGTCGATTCGAGCGGTGCAAGCTTATTTGTCGGACAATTACATTACTTTTACGTGCAAATTCAATATAGTATTGTAATAAGATGGATAAAAAGAATATTTAATAATAAAATTTGACAGTTTGAATTAAATATAAGTATGTAAGCCAATGTTAAAGGCGTTGGTTTGCACTTGTACAGCCATACTAGATGCGATTAATTTTTTATCATATATATACAGTCTACAAAATAAAATAAAACAGTCCTTACCAGCAGGTACGCTTTCCCTGTTTTGTCTTCGATCCACCCTAGGACGATATCAGCGCCCTCCATGCCTCCATTAGGGCTGAAGCCGATCCCCACGTAGCCGCGCGTCTTGGCCTCAACCCTGAAAAGTATCTCCTGATGACGTGGCTGCCACTTCAGCAAGACCTTCTTGTCGCGATCCAGGAACTCCGCATGAGTCCAAGGGCTAAATTCGCTAGCCTGTCTCTTCCGTCTCAGCCAAGGGTTCCTCCCTTGTGCAATCTTAAAACTATAAGGCTCTGCACCGGCATACCTCTTTAGTCTTTGGTGAAGCTGTTGGCTACTAGATCCTACGCTATGTCTAAGTCTTTGGTTGTTCGCTGTCGAAATTCTGTTGACTTCGTCGACGTGCTTGACGTATTCGTCCAGCAGGTCCTCGTAGCTCGCCGTCGTTTTCAGAATTAGCACCCACGCGAGCAGATGCACCGTCCACGGGTAGTTCATGGTGACTGGCACTGGTTCACTGGTTGTTCAAACAGCACTATTGTTCGCGAAACAAAACATATCGCACTAGGGTTTGTTCACTTCATTTCATTGACCGCACTCGAGTTGTTTTCATGCTCAGCGTTGATTCCAATACCCATAATGCACCTAAAATTAAAAAAAATGTGAATGAAATTATACGATTCTTCTTACGAATTATTGCAATTAACATCTTAGAATTAAGAAAGCCAAATTAATCTATATTTCTATTGCTAGATATGAGACTAATCAGTGAGTATCATTGTGAACAGTATTTTTAATTTAGCAAAATGGGACCACCAAGGGCACGGATGTTACAGAAACCTCTGGTAAAATACGCGTCGAAAAGGCAATGGTTTCGTATAGTATAATTTAAGTGTCTTAATTTTCAGCATTCCAGTGCTGTTCCATTGAATGGCAGGCACACAAGTAAAAGCCTGCCAAACACTGAAGCAATAAGGCAATGGGCCAACCAATTTGATATAGATATACAACACATTCGCTTGCGGGTTGAGCCCAAAGCTGCATGCGAGTGAACTACTCTTATTGTATTGTGCGAAAGACATAAAAGCGGATTTAAAAAACCTTGCGGTGTTGAATTTTACTGCATAAGTTGGAGTACACCAACTGCTGTTTTCATCGTGTACCGGATGAGTACACAAAACGAAGCAACGTATACAACGTATATCCGCGAGGTCCATTGTGGGTACGCGACGTCAGCCGTCATTAAGGCACCAGCTATCAGCTAGGGGTTAGCCACATCGGATGTGGTAATTTTCCACTCGTCGCACCTTTCACGATTGGGTGACGCATTTGGAGAACGACCCCAATACCAATACAGCAATTCGCAGGCCTCGAGCATCAAAAGGTAACCCCATACAGAAAAAATGTTTGCAGTTACGCGATAAATGTTCGCGTCCGTGAATGCGCTTAAGTTGTCGACTCATGTGAGGTTTTTGCGTATGCAATCGTGTATATGGTCGGTTTTAGACAGTACCGGCTTCAGGCATTTTAAAGTTTATTTTTAAGGCTATTTTACGCCCTTTCAATATTATTTATGTATGTCAGTCATAATTATACAGGTTGATTTGCCTGGTACATGAGCGTAGAATTAAGCTATATCACTCGTAGTTTTGATATTATTAACTAATACTGTGTGTGTTTTTTAGTAACGGCAAGTCATTTTAAAGTTTAATCCTGTTTATTAATTTTGCATGTGTTTTAAAGATATAGTTGCGTAAACAACTTTTCTTGTGTATGTGGTTTTAAGTCGGCTTCAGATCGAGAATACTACAGGTTCAGACCAGCTTCCTGTTTTTTGCAAAGAGTGATCGTTCGTAACTATGACTGGGCATTTAAAAGAGTTTCATGTGTGTTGAGCAAGCAAGGTAAACAAACAGGGTAAATTAATAATAAAAATATAAAATTTGAGCTAGCCAGGGAGAACTTCAATAAAAGCAATAACATTGGTGTGGAATACTCTGTAGCAATTTCAAACACAACAATCATATGGAGGTAGTGGACGTCGTAAATCAATGTCCCTTGTATTATTTGGTATAACGGCAATCGGTAAAGTATTGGCATCGTTTACGGCGGGTATAATTGAATATTGCGTCTGTAAGTGTACCTGTTTGAAAGCTTGGTGGTAATGGGAGTTGTACAACCACGTAACAAAAAAAACAGCATTACTTTATACCTAAATCAAAAAATTTTTAGTTCGGCCTCATTATATATTTTTTCCTGAAAAGGAGCATCTGGCGAAATGTATTTCTCTAAATATATATATAATCTCAATAGTTTTCCAAATGTAAAATGTGCGAAGTGTATCTCTGTTGTAAAGAAGAAAAAACTCTATTAGAATATTGAGAATCTGTATAAAATAATGTGTTTTCTTATAGTAAGAATGTTGAACAAATAGCATATGCATGAGACTTTAAAACGCTTTCGTGGCGCAATTATCACCACTACTAAAAACTTGAATTTTTGAAAAACTATTGAAAATATTTACCTCTGTATGTTTTAGGAACCCCCTTCATATATTTAATAAAAACAATAGTTTGTCTGCACGAATTCATATGTGCTCATTAAAGGGAATGACGCGCTACATAAATCAACAAGGATAAAATGTACTCAGTATATAAATACAATTTATTATAAAGAAGACAAAGAATACATAATAAGAGACACTAAAAAAATGGTAATATTAGATGGTTGTTTGTTAAAATAATTCATTTTCTATAGTTACTAACGCACTATACACTTCGTGTATGCCGTATTTGTTTGCCTAATGGTAGAATTGAAATGTTCGATATCGTTTCGTCATCCTCAGATAGTGAACCTTCATTATATTTATTTTCTTGCTTTGTTGTGAAATGTGAAATTTATACTTATATATTGGGCATAGACCAAATATTGTATTGCTGATGTAGTGGAATGACAAAATTGAATGAATGTAACTTAGAACGACCGTTTCATACCAAATCATCGAACTGTACAATAATTTATCAATCTGTTTAAAATCCATAGTAAAAAATGTAAAGTAGCTCTCTAAAATGAATTTTTTGTTCACTGGTGCGCATATTTAGGTGCGTTCTCCGATATTATTATTAAAAAAAACGTGTCCTTTATTATCTGGTTGAAAACCGCAATGGCCCGAATATTCTTTCGATGCTGAGCAAAATTAAAGGTGAAATCATAAACACTTATCTGGAAGCATTTTAAGTGATTTAAACTAAATTGTTCCCTTGCTGTGATTTCAATGTAATATTATTTAATGTCTGGTTTTCCTGGAATGCGTCGCATTGAGGCAAACACCTTGAAAATTCCCTGACACTGCTGCCTTCATAATTGATTTAAAATTTTCAGAGATGTGGAATTGTGGCCTTCAGAAATTATTTTATGAGACGACTGCTCCTGACATAAACCACATGTACTATTTTATAGCTTCTGTCTGGAGATTAGAGCGAGGTTGAGCCCCTACCTCAATTGGAACACAAGGTGCAGCCAAATGAAGTAATCAAGCTAAGAGGAATTTTTAGTTTTTATAGTCCTACAGCTGAACTTAACATTTTAAAACCGTTTCTTAGCATCGTCTCTCGTTTAAAAAAACTTTTAGATACTAGGTAAATTAATCTGTTGTATATGAAGTAATAATCAAGTTTCTTGGCAATGAAAATATGTAACGGATAGTACAAGTCTCTGACTTCTGGTATTTGAGTCCGACAAAGAGAGACCTAAAAAAGATCGAAGTATAATCGCATCAAACAACGTGTGACAGGATTAATAGCACCAATTAATAAAACAAAAGAATACCAGAATAATACCACACAAAATCTATTGCCACGCACACATTAATGTACGAAAGTACGTTATGGATGATAACAAGGAACAAAACTAAATTCATGCAACGGAAATGATAATCCTTTGTGAAATAGAATAAGAATAGTTTTAGCTAAACTTTGCCATCTTACCTGAAAAGTTTCCAACAGTAACATGTGTATTTTGAAATAGAGGCGATTTTATTGATATTATTATTATATAAGGGAAGAATTTGAAATATCTAATATGAATTAAATAATAGAGGACAGTAGGAAAAACGGAAACAATATATAGCGGGTTATTTAAAATACCAAATAACTATCAACCAAACGCTTAGTCAGACTAAGCTCCCAACTTAACAATTGTTCCCTGTCTAACGGCAAATCGTCACATCCAAGACGATCGCTAATTCCGTGAATGGCATCCACATCATAATTCATGACGTTATATAATTCAAGCGGCAAATCACGGTTAAAATGATATCTAAGTCTGTTGGAACGTTGCCGAAGAAAAGTATGTGTTCGCTGGGTTCCAAATTTCCTTGGCCCAGAACAGAAACCACGTCGCATTAAAGTTTCAACCTGCCGAATCGTTCTGAAAGAAAATACTAAGTTCTTGAGTCAATATCAACGTTTGATCAATCAGGAGTGCATTACTTTATTGCCAAGGTTTCCTTACTCCAAAACAGAAACGACGTTGTATTGGAGTTTCAAGAAAGCTGACGAATCGTTCTCAAATAAAAGATTAAGTTCTCGAGTCAATATCAATGTTTGATGAATCAGGAGTGCATTATTTTATTCCCAAGGTTTCCTTGCTCTAAAACAGAAATGACGTCGCATTAAAGTTTCAAGGGAGCTGCCGAATCGTTCTGAAAGAAAAGACTAAGTTAAGCGTTAATATCAACGTTTGATCAATCAGGGGTGCATTACTTTATTGTCAAGGTCTCCTTGCGCCAAAACAGAAACTACAGTTCTGATGAATCATGAATACATTATTTTATTCTCACGGTTTCATTGCATCAAAACAGAAACGACGTCGCATTGGAAAAGTTCAAGTTCTTGAGTCAATTTCAACTTCTGACGAATCATGAATGCATTATTTTATTCCCAAGGTTTCCTAGAGCCAAAACAGAAACGACGTCGCATTGGAGTTTCAAGGGAGCTCACGAATCGTTCTGGGGGAAAAGACTAAGTTCTTAGGTCAATGTCAACTTCTGATGAATCGTGAATGCATTACTTTATTCCCAAGGTTTCCTTGCGCCAAAACAGAAACGACGTCGCATTGGAGTTTCAAGGGAGCTCACGAATCGTTCTGAGGGAAAAGACTAAGTTCTTGAGTCAATGTCAACTTCTGATGAATCATGAATGCATTATTTCATTCCCAAGATTTCCTTGCGCCAAAACAGAAACGACGTGGCAATAGAGTTTCAAGGCAGCTCACGAATCATTCTGGGGGAAAAGACTAAGTTCTTGAGTCATTGTCAACTTCTGATGAATCATGAATACATTATTTTATTCCCAAGGTTTCCTTGAGCCAAAACAGAAACTACGTCACAGTGGAGTTTTAAGGCAGCTGCCGAATCGTTCTGAAAGAAAAAACTAAATTGTCGATGCCAATGTTTGATCAATCGTGGGTGCATTATTTTATTCCCAAGGTTTCCTTGCTCCAATACAGAAACGACGTCGTATTGGAGTTTCAAGGGAGCTGCAGAATTGTTCTGAAGGAAAAGACTAAGTTCTTGAGTCACTGTAAAGTTCTGATGAATCATGAATACATTATTTTATTCCCATGGTTTCATTGTATCAAAACAGAAACGACGTCGCATTGGAGTTTCAAATAAGCTGACGAATCGTTCTGAAAGAAAAGTCTCTTGAGTCAATGTCATCTTTTGACGATTCATGAATGCATTATTTTATTTCCAAGGTTTCTTTGAGCCAAAACAGAAACGACGTCGCATTGGAGTTTCAAGGGAGCTCACGAATCGTGCTGAGGGAAAAGACTAAATTCTTGAGTCAATGTCAACTTCTGATGAATCGACGTCGCATTGGGAGTTTCAAGGGAGCTGCCAAATGGTTCTGATAGCAAAGATTAAGTTCTTGAATCAATATAAAAGTTTTATGGAACATGGGTGCATTACTTTTGATCCCAAAGCTTCCTTGCTCCAAAATAGGAACGACGTCGCAATGGAATTGCCGAATCGTTCTAAAATAAAAGACTACGTTATTGAGTCAATGTCATCTTCTAATGAATCATGAATGCATTATCTTATTCCCAAGGTTTCCTTGGTCCAAAACAGAAACGACGTTGCATTGGATTTCAAGGGAGTTGCCGAATCGTTCTGAAAGAAAAGACAAACTTCTTGAGTCAGTATCAACGTTTGATAAATCATGGGTGTATTATTTTATTCCAAGGTTTTCCTGCTCCAACACAGAAACGACGTCGCGTTGGAGTTTTAAGGGAGCTGCAGAATTGTTCTGAAATAAAAGTATAAGTTCTTGAGTCAATGTAAAGTTCTGATGAATCATGAATACATTATTTTATTGTCACGGTTTCATTGCATCAAAATAGAAACGACGTCGCATTGGAAAAATTCAAGTTCTTGAGTCAATTTCAACTTCTGACGAATCATGAATGCATTATTTTCTTCCCAAGGTTTCCTTGAGCCAAAACAGAAACGACGTCGCATTGGAGTTTCAAGGGAGCTCACGAATCGTTCTGAGGGAAAAGACTAAGTTCTTGAGTCAATGTCAACTTCTGATGAATCATGAATGCATTATTTTATTCCCAAGATTTCCTTGTGGCAAAACAGAAACGACGTGGTAATGGAGTTTCAAGGCAGCTCACGAATCGTTCTGGGGGAAAAGACTAAGTTCTTGAGTCAATGTCAACTTCTGATGAATCATGAATGCATTATTTTATTCCCAAGATTTCCTTGCGCCAAAACAGAAACGACGTGGCAATGGAGTTTCAAGGCAGCTCACGAATCGTTCCGGGGGAAAAGACTAAGTTCTTGAGTCAATGTCAACTTCTGATGAATCATGAATGCATTATTTTATTCCCAAGGTTTCCTTGAGCCAAAACAGAAACGACGTCGCATTGGAGTTTCAAGGGAGCTCACGAATCGTTCTGAGGGAAAAGACTAAGTTCTTGAGTCAATGTCAACTTCTGATGAATCATTAATGCATTATTTTATTCCCAAGATGTCCTTGCGCCAAAACAGAAACGACGTGGCAATGGAGTTTCAAGGCAGCTCACGAATCGTTCTGGGGGAAAAGACTAAGTTCTGGAGTCAATGTCAACTTCTGATGAATCATGAATACATTATTTTATTCCCAAGGTTTCCTTGAGCCAAAACAGAAACTACGTCACAGTGGAGTTTTAAGGCAGCTGCCGAATCGTTCTGAAAGAAAAAACTAAATTGTTGAGTCGATGCCAACGTTTGATGAATCGTGGGTGCATTATTTTATTCCCAAGGTTTCCTTGCTCCAATACAGAAACGACGTCGTATTGGAGTTTCAAGGGAGCTGCAGAATTATTCTGAAGGAAAAGACTAAGTTCTTGAGTCACTGTAAAGTTCTGATGAATCATGAATACATTATTTTATTCCCATGGTTTCATTGTATCAAAACAGAAACGACGTCGCATTGGAGTTTCAAATAAGCTGACGAATCGTTCTGAAAGAAAAGTCCAAGTTCTTGGGTCAATGTCATCATGTCAATCATGAATGCATTATTTTATTTCCAAGGTTTCTTTGAGCCAAAACAGAAACGACGTCGCATTAGAGTTTCAAGGGAGCTCACGAATCGTGCTGAGGGAAAAGACTAAATTCTTGAGTCGATGTCAACTTCTGATGAATCATGAATGAACTATTTTATTCCCACGGTTTTCTTGAGCCAAAACAGAAACGACGTCGTATTAAACTTTTAAAAGTGCTGCTGAATTGTTCTGAAGAAAAGACTAAGCTATTGAGTCAATATCAGCGTCTGATAAATCATGGGTGTATTATTTTATTCCCAAGACAGATAACGCAGTGTACAGTGCACAAAAACTAAAATGTAATCTGCTACAAACGTGATGCTTCGTGTTTTTGCTCCTTTTGGTCGTATCAATGAGAAAAGTTCGACTCCTTCATGACAATACCAGGCCTTGTTTTCTGAAAAATTAATAATTTTTTTATAATATAATATTTCACAGCACTTTTTACTACCGACAAATCTTTAATTGCGGAATTACATTCCTACCTTTTGAATCATATATTAGCAGTTACGGAAACGAAGTTGCCTTAAAACGGTGAAATTATTTATTTGAATACATTAGACGAGATTAAACCAAACAACTCTAATAAAACTGCAGTCTTTATTTTTTAATTGCGTTGGATTGCAGTTCAGATTGGAAGTGTTACACCAATTACCGTAAATTATTCAAATTCCACCGAATGCCAGTTTTGACGAGCGGTTTTCAAGCTGATTGGGAGGAAGTAGGCGATTTGGAATATGGCCCACGCTGTTAACTATGAAGTTAGCAGATTAAGAACTATAAAAACGAAAAAGTAGCAGATCAGATATGCTAATCCACAAGTGTAACGAACCTATTAAGCAGCAAAGTTCACACGCAAAATCACAATTATGAGCGGTTGTACCAAAGTTACAACGGCGACGCGACCAACGATGCGTTTCAGACTGATACTTTTATTTAAGCACAGATACGTACGCAAATTTGAAATAAATAATTCATTTTTCAATTACAAGTTATACGCTTCTGTATATAAGTTACCGTTGCCCAGTCATTGCGCGATTTTATGATATAAACTACCAGCGTCGTTTTTTTTCAATATTGTAGACTGTGATGATTATTGTGTAGCGAAAGAGGCCGTAAAAATGGCTAAGAAAGATACTTGCGACAAGTTTGGCAAAATATAGAGCAAAATTACATCGACAACCAAAAACTATTTTGGAGTGCGTTACAAATGTTTTAATCTTTAATTTCAAAATGAAACTAACTTCTAGACTACTTGAGCAAATCGATTACCAGCTAACATTCAGTGGAGACGGTTGGATTTAGTACAAAATGACTTAACGAGGACGCCAATAAGTCTTTCTATACGACAAATTTGCTTAGTTAGTGACGAGCTAGTCAATTACTAGATCACCTGAAGTAAAAATTGCATAGGCTGGATTGAGCAGCGTGCAGTAATCAATAACAGATAATGTAATAGCATCCAATATAATTGGCCAATAATACGAAGTACAAATACTAGTATAAAACTGCTATCAATACACATGCATGGTATAAGGGTAAGTACTCATAGACACACATAAATAAGTGACAGTTACTATAGTTCACATTCAATGCGCAATCACAGATCATAAATAAATTAATTCTAGCAGTTTAACGCCAATGAATTTGGTGACGTGCAACAGCTACTCACACTTAAATTAATGTCATTATGTTAAAACCAAAAGTAACACTCACTGAACTCCCTGAAATGAAGTCTCAGCGCAAAAAGCAATAAAAAGCTTCACAAGGTAAAACGTAAGCAGACTCAAAGTATTGCTTAGCTCAAACCTCTAGTCAGATATTAGCTAGAGTAGTACCATAGCTTCAACTCATAAGTCTTTTGACGCCAAGGCATATGGGTCGCTCTCGACGAACATCAAATGGACAGGGCGCAGCTAAACTTTACGACGAGCGACCACATGCAAGGTGGACAGAAACATGCGCTTACGTGAGTGCAGAGCTATTTCGAAATTGCAAGATCAAACCGAAATTACACTGCGTAGTTCGAGCAGACAGAAGAGTAAAATGAGATAAACTTGCCCTGTAATCTTAGCGGACAAAAACATGTTGCATCGAACCACCTCATTACTCAAAAAATCCGTCAACGGCGAGGGTTAAATTATTTCCCAGGTAAATCAGTGCTAAACAGCGCTCAGAGTAGGATGCGCAGGCAAAACTCACATAGTACGAGGCAGCTGAATTACTTGACCAAAGCAGGTAGGTTTGTGACAGCTGACAGACGGAAAGCAGAAAGCAGGAGACACTCTGAAACCAGCGCCCGTTTAAGAAAGTTTCCATTATCTCAAATCCCATCACAGAAACTGCCCGAAATAACGATTCGCGGGCGACCAAAAGTTAATAATAGCAAATAGACGAGCTTTACGAATTCGCGGATTTTGAACAGTAACAAGTACTGGAAGGATACAAGGAAATCAGTCAGAAAAATTAGGAAATGGGCGAGGCTACAAACCACAACCACGGGAATACTAAGAGCACCCATTATTAGTACGGTGTAATTAGTCCAAAAAACGGCCTAACCTCAACATCCAAAGTAAAAGTTTCCCTCCAACTCCAAATTGTTCTATACATTCCACATATTGTTTGGTAAAAAGTTACACCATTTTAAGCGTCGGGTTTGGGGGAGCGGGGGGAGAAAATAGTAAATTAGAAGTTTTTATCTGTTTTTCTTAAATATTTCGAAAACTATGCGGTTTAGCGCGAAAAGTGTTATATACAAAAATAATCTACATTAAATTACGAACAAAAATGGTCCGGTGCATAATTTTTCTAAAGCGAACGGTTCCAGTTACGGAGGTAGTACGGTGTAATTAGTCCAAAAAACGGCCTAACCTCAACATCCAAAGTAAAAGTTTCCCTCCAACTCCAAATTGTTCTATACATTCCACATATTGTTTGGTAAAAAGTTACACCATTTTAAGCGTCGGGTTTGGGTGGGGGGGGGAGAGAAGTTAGTAAATTAGTAGTTTTTATCAGTTTTTCTTCTTTCTTTTTTCTTCGAAATATTTAAGAAAACTATGCGGTTTAGCGCGTAAAGTGTTATATACAAAACTAATCTACATTAAATTGCTAAAGTGAACGGTTCCAGAGTTACGGAGGGTGTAAATGTAGACATTTTTTAGATTTTTTGGAAAAAATATGACATCGCTAAGGAAACTAATTTTTTTTTGTTCTGCTGTCATTTTTGTTATTGTTCGTCTTTAGAATACTGTGCGAACTATGTGATAATCACAAGACTGTGTTTTGTTAAAGCAAATTGCCGCCTTTTTAGTCAGAGTAAGTAGTTCACCACCCTTGTCCTTACAAGGTTTCAACACACACTCCGCCATAATTCACACACTTTAGCAAGATTATGCACAGGACCATTTTTGTTCGCAATTTAATGTAGATTATTTTTGTATATAACACTTTTCGCGCTAAACCGCATAGTTTTCGAAATATTTAAGAAAAACTGATAAAAACTACTAATTTACTAACTTCTCCCCCCTCCCCCCCTAAACCCGTCGCTTAAAATGGTGTAACTTTTTACCAAACAATATGTGGAATGTATAGAACAATTTGGAGTTGGAGGGAAACTTTTACTTTGGATGTTGAGGTTAGGCCGTTTTTTGGACTAATTACACCGTACTACCTCCGTAACTCTGGAACCGTTCGCTTTAGAAAAATTATGCACCGGACCATTTTTGTTCGTAATTTAATGTAGATTATTTTTGTATATAACACTTTTCGCGCTAAACCGCATAGTTTTCGAAATATTTAAGAAAAACTGATAAAAACTACTAATTTACTAACTTCTCCCCCCTCCCCCCCTAAACCCGTCGCTTAAAATGGTGTAACTTTTTACCAAACAATATGTGGAATGTATAGAACAATTTGGAGTTGGAGGGAAACTTTTACTTTGGATGTTGAGGTTAGGCCGTTTTTTGGACTAATTACACCGTACTACCTCCGTAACTCTGGAACCGTTCGCTTTAGAAAAATTATGCACCGGACCATTTTTGTTCGTAATTTAATGTAGATTATTTTTGTATATAACACTTTTCGCGCTAAACCGCATAGTTTTCGAAATATTTAAGAAAAACTGATAAAAACTACTAATTTACTAACTTCTCCCCCCTCCCACCCTAAACCCGTCGCTTAAAATGGTGTAACTTTTTACCAAACAATATGTGGAATGTATAGAACAATTTGGAGTTGGAGGGAAACTTTTACTTTGGATGTTGAGGTTAGGCCGTTTTTTGGACTAATTACACCGTACTACCTCCGTAACTCTGGAACCGTTCGCTTTAGAAAAATTATGCACCGGACCATTTTTGTTCGTAATTTAATGTAGATTATTTTTGTATATAACACTTTTCGCGCTAAACCGCATAGTTTTCGAAATATTTAAGAAAAACTGATAAAAACTACTAATTTACTAACTTCTCCCCCCCCCCCCCCAAACCCGACGCTTAAAATGGTGTAACTTTTTACCAAACAATATGTGGACTGTATAGAACAATTTGGAGGTGGAGGGAAACTTTTACTTTGGATGTTGAGGTTTGGGTCTGATTGCAGCGTACTATATGTGCTACGGCTCCAAAATATTGAATAAAAAATATCAGAAGAGAAAACACATACAGCGGGGGATGAAAATATAGATAGCAATAAGCTGGAGTTACAGTAGCATAAAAATGGAAATGAAGCTGGAGAGTATAATGGACTGCTTAAAAAATTAATTGATAGTAATCATATAGATCAACTCCAGAACAATGGAGGAGCACATCATACTTAGTTTTTCTTCGTCTCTATAGTGGTTTCTGGCCACAACTTGACAATGTTTTTCTGTGCCTTTTGTGCCATATGGGATACCCTTGCTGACCCCGTACTTAAGATGGATTTCATTTCATTTCAATTCATCATATAATGATCTGCCTCTTGTCGTTTGCCACCCACGGTTCCTTTTAGTTTTTCTATAGCGTTTTGTCTGGAGATGAAGTGTGGCTGAGAGGACACTTCTTAATATTTAGGTCCTCAAATATTGATGTGGCTACTGATGTTTCTGTCCCCTACTGTTCACTGTAGGTGTTAAATAAGGGAAGAGACACTATATATGCATAAAAGTTTTTATCAACGAAAAAATGATATGCCTCCATATCAAACGCTCTAGTTTTTTTTAATGATTTGTCTAACATGGAGGATTTGTTCACTAGTTCAATTTCCAGGAACGAAGCCTCTTTGGAAGGTTTTCAGCATGTGGTGCATTGCATTCACCATTATTTTGTTTGCGTGGCATATGAACGCTAGTGTTCTGTAGGAGTCCCTTTTTGCGGAGTGGGATAAATATGGATTGGCACCAATCAAGTACCCACCTTTCGGTTTGTCAGAATTTTTTTATAGAAACTATGCAAAATCTCTACGCCTCTATTTCCGGTGCCAATTTGATCGGTACCGACAACCTTGTAGTTATTCAGTCTCTTCATTGCCTATCTGATTTCTGATTTAATATATCTGGTTGTCTTCCATAAGCAACGATTATGAAGTTGTTTTCGTAGTTTTCTCTGTATAGCTCCTGACATACCTCTCCCACGTTCAGGTGCATTACAGTATTGTGAGGACGCTAAAGAAATGGTTGACAACTTGTTACATATAAAACATTTTTGAAAAACTGTTACTTCTATTAAATAGTGTAAAATAGTTCAGAAACTTAACGAAATCCACTGTTTGGGACGGATGTGTTCCTGCTTCATAGCCACCAACCAATACCCTTCCCTCCTTGTTCCTTGTTTTTTTCCTCTTACTGGTTTTCTGCTGCCAGTTATATTTTATTGTTCAGAGCTTTAAAGATAGTTGAAAAGATCCAGGTTTTGTAGCTAAGTGCAACTCTGCTATTATTATACAGGGTTATACTAGCTTTTCTACCTCGGTATTTTTGTTTATAAAATAATGCATATCAAACGACAAGATATAAATATACGAATACATGGAAAACAACTAGAAAATGTAGACACCATATAATATGCAAAGGTAAACAAATGGGTCAACATATCAGAAACAGAATTAGTAAAACTAATAGAATGTAACAAATACATAACACCTTAGCAAGGAAAATGGAATTAAACACTTTTCAGAGCCCTGGACAATATTGGGAAAACACAAATCAAGATTAACAGCTGCTGAAATTAAATGCCTAGAACGTATGTATTGCAGGCCAGGACAGAAAGTACTGAGTATGAGAGGATAACAACAAGGAAAATGCTAGAAAATGGAAAAAAACAGATAGAACAAGCTGCAAATGCGAGGTACAATAGGAGAAGATAAATTAAGTAAGTAAGTAACGTTGCTTGTTATTTTCCAAGTATCTACAGCATTGAAATTCACCTATAAACCACACAGTTTTAGTGACGTGGCCTACTTTTGATATGTAGAAAAATAACAATAAACAAACAACGTGACCCAATTTTATTATTACTCAGCTGAAATGAGCAGTAGGTCTAGACTCTGCATTCGTTCTAACTGTAATGAAACAGGTTTAGTTTGTTATCTTGATAATGACGATCGTTGTTATTGTACCCCACATGAAGGACTACAATTATTCATTGGATAATTGGAAATAATTAAAAACTGCATTGTTGACTACAATTCTTGAAATTGAAGTTAGTTTAAAGTTGAATCTCATACATCCGGATCCGTTTATAGTACATAAATCTAGCTAGGTTTGGGCTAAGATTGATACCAATAAATCTCATGTTCTTATCTAACTACCTATCACATACTAGAGATGGGAAATCCTGCTACTGACTAGTAACATTACATTCGTTTCCTGTTACCGAAATATAACGTTTAGAAATAACGTTAGCACGTTACTGCTGATAAAAATAAAACTCACATCCACACGGCCAGTGTTGCCAGATGTACGATAATTATCGTTTTTGTACGATAATTTTACCAGTCGTGCGTTGTACGATAGCACATGTACGATAATGGCAAAATGTACGATATTTTGGCTATTATTGAAAATTCTCACAAATTTGGCAGATAAGTACTAATATTGACCATATCATCGATATGACAGTTACGCGCAGATATTTTTGCTGAACCGGTATTAACCACAAGGTGCTGAAATTTAATTCGGTGCTGTTATTATTTATAATAATAAGCTGATTACATACATCACCGACTTTCCACATGCCCACTTTCGACTTGCATCTTTCACAAAAAATGCATCCCGCAGACATTTTCGATTAGCGGTTTAATTATTAGCACTTATCCGATTTATTTCAGAATTATTTCATTTTTGTAGTTATATTTTGTTATGCACCATCCAGAATATTATAATAGGATAAAATGTACGACAATTTTTACTATTGTCGTACGATAATAATGTTTATTCGATCTGGCAACACTGCACACGGCGTTCCTCAAAAATGTGAGTCATTCCTGACCGCTGACCAGTATTGCTGTTATCGTTGCTGCTAATGAACGCCCTGAAAGACCCAAACATCGCTGATCGCTGCATCTGCATTTTTGTTTGTTGTATATTTCAGCACGTGCATATTATTTATTGTTCCTTTAAACGACTCCGGCCAGCCAAATATTTTTTACAGTACCGACTCATCATTCACTCGCCAAAACCTAGAGTTTTAATATAATTTTTTATAGTATCGACAGTATCGTGTGCTTGCTTGCGGTCATAAATTTAGCACTAGAAATGAGTACAAGAAAGACCTCTGTATTTGAATTTTTTTTATTCCGAAATCAAAAAGTAAACATAGCTGTTTGGCAGCTCAACCATATACTTATAAAAAATTATAAGATTTCTTAAATTTTTATAAACTGTAAACCCTCTACCGAAATCTCTAATTAATAATTATTAATGATTCATTTATTCAATTCCATTTGTAATATTTGGAACGACAATTTCACATGGTGTACTGTTGTCATTGACACCATTATTTTTAGGGAAATTTTTACATAACGTGTAGCTAAAATAACGAGTGTAACGCTATTTTAACGTAACGTGGCGCAAAAACTCGCGATCTATTCATTCCATAACGCCTTTGCCACTTTCTGTATCTCACTCTGTACCATAGAACTCGTTAACAAAGTAACAAGCAACGAAACGTAACGTTACCGTAAAATAACGTTCCAAAATAACGTTACTGAAATAACAACTCATCTTTATCACATACTGTCGGAAACCACAAATTTGAGCAATGGTTGCCTTAAATATATTTTTACAGGGAAATTAGATAAAAACAATTTGATTTGATACCACAGAGCTGCCCTTTTTACGCAAAAATGTATTTGCACGTTGTTGTTCTTTTTATTCAATAGCATGGAATCGTGGCATTATTGTTTACGACGGCAGATATTCTGTTACTAGTACCTAATAACAAACAGGAACGGGTTAATTATCAATGGCGTCCTAAGTTACAGTTCACTTTAATGCCCTTTTCCGTTGAAATATTTCAACCTACACTAAGGCGAACATATTTTAGGAAATTAACTATACATATTTTTATCAACATAAATGTACGAGTACACCACTTTGGGGTCCCTTCCCATTTGTGATTGCAACCCAACGTACACATTTCAAGGCTGCACTTTATCGACACTGCATTCCCATTATTTTTGTTTAAGTTATACTTAAATTTGTAGTGTTCCTTTCCGACATTACTAACGTACTTTATACAGATCTACAATCTCAATTCTGGAATACTTAATAGGCTCGTAAAGTTTCTAGATATTTACATTAACCTGGCTTTCTAATTGGACGTCAATGAGACATATCACGTTTAAAAGGTTGATTAATACCTACAACAAAGTGAAAAACAGTTGTTGCATATGTATCTTTTTTAATTTTAAAAAGATTAAGGAAACTTCAGACCACTAAATAGTATTGATTTTTGGTACAAATATTTCTTAGTACCATAAAAGTAACCCTTTAAAGTCCCGGCCCCTGAGGTACCGGTTAGGGATGTCGGCGGGTACCCGGGTACCCGGGCCGACCCGGGTAATAGTAAACCCGGGTATATTTTCAGGACCCGGGTACCCGACTAGTAAATTATGTAATGTCCAGAAAGTCAGCCCTTTTCGGAGAAGATAATAAAAACTTAAAAACAATAGGAATAAGCTCTAGAAAAACAACAATGCAGCAATAACATACCACACAATGTTGATTCTTGTTTCATATAAGGCAATAAATCTGCTCCACGGAAATATTTCAACCCCTCAATAGTACCATTAAATCGCGTCAGTATGGGTTGAAGTAACATAAACATCCTCTGTGTGATGTTGATGCTGCTACCAATTTCGGATAAAATAATAAGGCAAAATGTAAAATCTTTGGTACCCGAGGGTACCCGGGTACTGTTTTCGGGTACCCGGGTTTGATTTTAGACCGGGTACGACATCCCTAGTACCGGTGTCGTAGTTTTTTGGAGCAGGCTCGGACAAGAGTGCCGTGATATTAGGAAGAGTTTAAAGAAAACGCCAAACAAATAATACAGTGCCGATTCTTAAAAAAAAGTTTCTTACTACTCTACGAGTAATTTCTTGAAATGCCTACAACTGGGGTGCCTGGGCCGTAGTTTTTTTGGAGCAAGAAAAGGCCATGCAATATTAAAAAAAATAAAAGAAACCTCAAATAAATAATGTAGTACTGCTTTTTGACAAACAGTTTTGTTAGTACCCTAAGAGCAACTCTTTAAAAGTGTCCACATCTAAGGCGTCGGTGCCGTAATTTTTTGGAGTAGTGCGCATTAATACTACAGACATTTTAAAGAACCCAGTAATATTAAAAAAATTTAAAGAAAACTTCAACCAAACAATATAGTACTGATTTTCGACAAAAAATGTTCCTCAGTACCCTAGAAGCAATCCCTTAAAAATCCCCCCATTTGAAAGACCGGTGTCATAGTTTTTTGAAGCTCACTAATATTGGGAAAATTTTGAAGAAAACCCGAAACAAATAATACAGTTCTGATTTTTGATAAAAACAGTTTCTTAGTACCCAAGAAGCAATCCCAAAAAAGAGCCCAGCAATATTTAAAAAAATCAAAGAAACCTCAAACAAATAATACAGTGCCGCTTTTTGACAAATATGTTCCTCAGTACCCTAAGAGTAATCCCTTAAAAATCCTCGGAGCTTAGATGCCGGTGTCATAGTTTTTAGGAGCAAGAAAGGGCGAGAGGGCAGTAATATTGGGAACATTTTAAAGAAAACTTCAAACAAACAATACAGTGCTGATTTTTTGCACACAATTTTGTTAGTGTCATTTGAGCAAACCCCATAAATGTCGCAACCTCAGAGGTGCCACAATCGTAGTTTTTTGAGCAAGAAAGGGCCAAGAGCATAGTAATATTAAAAAATTAAAGGAAACCTCAAACAAATAATATAGTACTGATTTTTGGCACAAATGTCCCTTGGTACCTTAGGAATAACCTTTTAAAAGTGTCCGCATCGGAAGTGCAGGCGCCGTACTTTTTTTGGAGCAAGAGTGCAGTAATATTTAAAAAAAATAAAGAACACCTCACACAAATACTACAGTGCCGATTTGCAAGGAAAAAAATCTTAGTACTCTAGAAGCAACCCCTTAAAAAGAGGTCCCGGTTCCGGATCCCGCTACTGGAAAGCCTAGTCCAGAGCTCAGCTTTATTCAAAAACAATAAAGGAAACCTCAAACAAATAATATTTAATTTTTAGCAAAAACGTTCTTTAATACCCGTTAAAAGTCGTCGCTTCTGGGGTGTCGGTGTTGTATGTTTTGGAGCAAAAAAAACAACAAGAGTGCAATATTATAAACATTTTAAAGGAAACCTCAAATAAGTAATACAGTGCTGATTTTTGGCAAAAAGGTTTTTTAGGGGAATGGGACAATTCGGCGCCGCCATCTTGCCGCCGGGACATTTCGGCGCTGTGACATCTCGACGATGGCAATCTTCGCACCAAATATCTAGTCCTGTTGCTATATATTTGGAATATATTTTTAAATATGTATACCCCTTCAATATAACAGAAGAGGTTTTTACATACTTTTATTGTTATGTAAATTACACCACTGACTACTAAATTTAATTTTTTATAGAAAATTAAAACTAAATTAACTATTACCCTTTCGAAAAAGTACATTACCCTTTAAAACAATTATTATACCAAATTTTGAAATCATTTTACTGCAAACCGGTCTGTATACATACAGCATGGCGTCCAGTGATGCTGGCGCCGAGTTGTTGAGTGCCGAGTTGGCCTCGCACCGAATCAGCGGCTCCAAGTTATACCAGAGGTTTTTTACTACCCTAGGACAGAGGTTCTCCAACTTTTTCCCGCGAGTACTCCTTTATAAAGTTCAACAAAGTAACTGTACCCCTAGCTCCATTGAGTGTGAAGTTGGTTAGTATTTCTTACTTACTATGATATCGTACAATAAATATATTTACACCATGATCCGAAGAGTTTGCAATTTGGACAGAACTATAGGCTGATTATCAAGTAAATCTAGTAATTAGTATTTAGATATTATACAC